>JAKGGE010000262.1:0-31708 GCA_023748175.1 Hoolock leuconedys | reverse complement strand
ACATTGTCCATGCATCTAGTTTAAATCACTTTATACAGCCAACCCTCTGTGTGCGAAACCCATATCTGTAAGATTCATCCAATCATGGATGAAAAATATTTAAGAAGAAAACAATTACAAATAAGAACACAAAGGCCACCCCAGAGGGGCATCAAGGGCAGGGAAAGGACCTGGTTTGCCACAGGCCTTGGCATGGGAGCCAGGCCTCCTGGGACAAGGGGAGTCTGTCCCGCCTGTGGGAGACACAGGGCAGGAGAGTGCGGGATCTGGATTCCCAAAGACCAAGCTTCGAAGCCACTAGGCCATATGACTCTGGCAAGTCCCTCGCCACTCCGTAGTACTGCCTGCCTGGGGGGCTTCAAGGAGGGCCCGGTAGGACCGGGGGACACTTGGCTGCACCCCTATCCCATGTGGGGAGACTGAGGCCAGGTGGGGACATGGTGTCTGGGGCCTTTGCTGTCCCCATGAGAAGTAGGGTGAGTTTTTGAATCTGCAGTCCCCAGGGGGCTGAGGGGTCTGCAGGTCCCAGAAGCACCCCCTTGACCACCCAGGACACACAGCACACCGCAGGGGCCAGGCTCAGCCCCAAGGTGGCAAGAGAAGAGGTGTGGACAGGCCCCATTCTGTTCCTCCATCTCCCTGGGTGCACGCCGGGGCTGTTTCTCCTCCGCTTCTGTGAGCGATGCGGCTGTGAACCTCAGGGTGTAAGTGTCTGGTGAGTCCCTGTGGCCGCTTCTCCTGACTTACACGCAGGAGGGGACCTGTTCCTGTTCATGCCATGGTGGCTCTGGCTCTCTCTTCCATGTTCACAGTGGCTGCACTTGCAACTGCAGCTGCCAGCAGGCGTGACTCCAATCTCTCCATGCCCTCCACTGCTTTCTCCGGCTGTATGATTCTTCACTGTGGTTGCTGTCACAGCATCAGTGACAGTGAATCGGTACCGCACTGTGCTCCGTTCCTTCTCAATGATTCCCTGGCAACCGCTCCCCAGGGCCTCTGGGAGGGAGGGAGGCAAGGCAGTCAGGCACTGTGAGTGGCCAGGGTGAGGGGAGCGGTGGGCCAGCAGGCAGGGGCAAGCTCGATGCATCAAGGAAGGCTCCAGAGCTCACTCATTCCGCAAGTGTCAACCAACGAGCAGCTCCCTGTGGGCTTTATGTGCCAGGCCTGGGCTGAGAGGCTCTGATGATACCAAAATCAGCACCAAAGTGTAGCAGTCCCCCTCAGTCCATGAATTGCTAAATCAAGCTCAGAGTTTAGTGGGAGAGACAGACCGGTCGGCCAGACAGAGAGACAGACCACCCTCCTCCAAGCTGGAAGGCACCCAATGCAACAGGGAGTGCTGAAGGCAGATCAGGGAGGGCTTCCCTGAGGCAGTGCCACTTGGCTGTGCCTGAGAGGCGAGGAGGGGATAGCTGGGCCCTGGGAACAACTTGCGGGCACAGTGTAAGTTCCATGTAAGGCCCCAGGGGTGACAGGGGAGGGGAGGCAGGGCTGGGCCTGAGGCCTGGGACAGAGCTGAGTCCTGGCCTATGGCAGTGGGGCCAGGGCAGGCACCAGGACCTCCAGGCCGCCCCCGTCCAGGGAGGTGACCTCCAGGCCATCCCAGTCCAGGGAGAGGAGCTCCAGGCCGCCCCCGTCCAGGGAGGGCTGCTTGACCCCTGCCCTGCTCCCCCGCGCTGGACTCCAGAGGGCCGGTTCCACTTTGTGGAGCTCAGTGGGGCCGCCCTCCTGGTCCACGGCCTGGTGGCCAGCTGTGGTCTATGCTGAGGAAGGGGAAGCCCAGGTCCATGCTGCCTGCCCAGGACCTCTCTGCAGAGCCTGCCTCTTCTCTTGGCCCAGGTCTGGCATCGGGGTGGGCTCCTGCAGTGGCCCTGCCCCTCCAGGGTATTTCCAGGGCCAGGGAGACTGGCAAGCACACAGGCACCTTGCGATGGGTGATGGAGGGGTGTGCAGGTGATGGAGGGTTGTGCAGGCAATGGAGGGGCCCACGACACGTGGGTTGGCAGGGGCTGGGAGAAAGGGTGCCCAGGGACCATAGGAGCTGAGCCCTGAGGGTTCGGGTGAGAGTGCTAGGAGGGGGAGTAGGCAGGAGAGGAGGAGCAAGAATGACTGAGGGGACCTCAGGACCCAGACAGGAGATCACAGCACAGGTCGGGGCCCATGTCTGGGGATAGGGGACAGGAAGGGCTCTAAGGCAAGGATGGAGAGGCAGGCAGGCTACAGGAGGCCTCTGGACTGAGACCCAGATGCAGCAGGCTTGTGGGACATCAAGAGAGGGCACTGCAGGCGGGGGCCCAGCTGTGCAAAGGCCCTGCGGTGGGAGGGCTGAGGTGCCACCCACACAGCCCGAGGGCAAGGGCTGCAGGAGAGGGGAGAGATGAGGCAGAGATTTTCCCAGGGCCATCCCTCCCAACTCGACCCCCTCCCCCACAGGGTCCCAGGGACCTGCCATTTTAAGGCTGAAAGAAACCAGTTTGACTCAAACTGGAGGCACCTCCTCTGGGAATCTAGAGCCCTAAATCACAGCACCTGGGCAGCGAGTTCACT
This sequence comes from Hoolock leuconedys, assembly GCA_023748175.1. Taxonomy (NCBI): domain Eukaryota; kingdom Metazoa; phylum Chordata; class Mammalia; order Primates; family Hylobatidae; genus Hoolock; species Hoolock leuconedys. The sequence goes on along the minus strand of JAKGGE010000262.1, from coordinate 29,161 downwards.
CCAGGACACACTGGTCTTCTTAGTTCTGTCTTCCTGTGTAGCTGGGGGGGATGGACAGCCCTGGCCCGGGGCCACTGTTCCCTGCCAGCACATTGTCTGCCAGGCCAGCGGCGGAAGCAGCAGCTGCTGGGGCAGGCGGAGCCTGCTGGAGGAAGCCTGGGCCCCCCAACCCCCTCCCTCGCTGTCTCCACTTGCCCCACCCCCTCCACCACTGGACTGGGGGGCAGAGCTGGGCATGGAGACCCGCCCTGCCTCCAACACGGGCCCCCCAACCCTGGCCAGAACGCTGCCTGTCCTTCCACCCACCCAACTCAGCCCATCCCCCTGCAGACTCTCAGGACCATCTGGTTATCCAGCTTGTGGGTGACTGACCCACAGTTGCCCTGACTAGATGTCGGCCACCTCTCCGCCCAGAGGGAGGGGAAGAGAGAAAAACCGAGGCCTAGTTTACAAGGGAAGTTACTCCAGGCCTGGTTGCCTACTCCTCCCCAAAGAAAAAGAGTTCAGCCACTGGCCCTGTGGGAATCTGGACCCCAGACCTCAGGTGCAGGGACTGGGGGGATGCAGAGGTCAAACCTGGGAACCCGTAATGGTCCCCTGGTCCCAACGGCACCTGCCCTGAGCTGAGCCCTGAGCCTGACTCTACAGTCCCACCCTACCACCCTGTGCCGCCTACCCCTCCCTGACCCCAACCCATGAGGCCAGGGTCACCAGACACTTCCCTCATCCTTTGAGGAAAGATGGTGAAGCCTCAGATGTGGGAAATGGATTCAGTTGTCCACAGCTGAACGTGTATGATCCTGTTCAGGTGTGAAAACTGAGTTCAGTGCCCGGAGGCACCTAACATTCACAGCATCCCTGTTGGGGTGCCCGCCTTGGACGCCATCTGTCCAGGCAGGTGTCCTCTGCGGGCTCTTGTTCCCAGCTGGCAGGGCTGCCAAGGCCCCTTAAAGGGCCAAGCCCCTCTGGATCACCCACGCCTGGGTCACTGCCCCTGCGGCCACTCCTGGACCTGCCGCTCCTCATCCCCACCCCTCACCAGGGCCCAGCTGTGCACCTGTGCACGGCTCCCACCGGCTGAGTTCCCCCAGGCAGTGGGCACAGGCCAGCCCTGCCCGGCCTGCAGAGCCCACCCTGTCCTGTCCTGAGGATCTGAGAGCCCTTTTAGCCTGGTCCCTTCCCCAGGGCTGGCAGCAGTGCCCACCCAGGGGCCCTGGCTCTTTGTCTCCTCAGGGACATTGTTTGGAACATAGACTCCTGTTGGCCAGGGATCTGGTTTCTAGACTCTTCTTTTGCTGTTTTCCTTCAAATGTTAGCCACGCTTTTCAAAGTATACTTTAACCTCAGACCCTGGCCGGCCATCTCCATCGTCCCTTTCTGGGTACTGCCCTTGACCATGCAGCTGCCTGGGGCTAGAGGAGGTGCAACCTTGGGGGGAAAGTCACATCCCCTGCACCAGGCAAGGACAGCCAAGCCCACTGCCAGAGTCGTCGCTGGGTTCCAGTAAATAATCAAATTGGAATTGCATGTTCAATGTAAGCATCGGAGAGCCTGCTGTGCACCCTCCCCCCATAACCTTCTGTGGCTCCCTGTCACCCTCCCCCCATAACCTTCTGTGGCTCCCTGTTGCCTTCCTGAAGGCCTTGCTCTTCAGCACAGCACACCTGAGCCTCTGGGTCTTATTTCTCCCCTGTTCCCCCTCCTCAGGCACATGGGAGCCCTGCATCGTGCCTTTGCTCACGTGGGCCCCTCTGCCCGATGGGCACAGGCTCACAGGGCCAGGTTCAAAGGGCCTTCTAGACTCTTTGGCTTCAGAGGGGCTGTCCACCCACCTGGCCAAACTGCTCCTCACAGCCGCCTTTCCATCTGCTCTCCCCTGCCTTCCTTGCCCTGGCTAACCCTACTCAGCCCTCAGGTCTCACCACCTCCTCTGGGCAGCCTCTCCTGACAGTCTCCACCAGCCCCCAGACTCCCACAGCCCCCAGAGTCCCACAGAGGCCTGAAGTGCCATCTAGGGGCATTGTCCAATGAGAGGGGACAGCTCAGAGGTGGGGGGATGTTCTGTCTGCGCTCCCTGCCTGCTGAACTCAGGAGCCTGAGGGGCCAGGCAGTTGGAGAAGCAGACAAGCAAATCAACAGCAGAAATAGAAATGACACTGACAGCTACCACCTGGCACCTGCCTTAGAAAATGCATTGAGCACAAAGGAAACAGACGTGCAGGCGGCCAGGCGACATTGACACTGTGTGGAGTAGGGGGCAGGGATTCAAAGCCCAGGCTCGGGTGGGCACGTCCCAGGCACCTGCTGCCACACTTCCCAGAGAGTGAAATTCGCCATTGTGGGGTGGGGGCATCTTAAGGGTTGTAGAAACCAAGGAGCTCAAAGGAAGGAGCCAGGGGTTGCCTTGTCCAGAAGGGATTTGGGGTTGCAACAAAGATGCCACAGAATATCAGAACATGTATTTAAAAGTAGAGGTGAAAGATGAAGGGAAGGGGGAGAGAAGGTAGGTCTAAGTGGAGCCCACTTAGACTCTTAGACTAAGACTCTTAGACTCTACTCTCTTAGACTAAGAGATAGGCCCATAGCTTTGGCTCCAAGCTTCCCAGCAGCAGAGGCAAAAAGGGAAAGGGGCAGTTTACACAAATTACTATTCTATGGGTACAATTAAAAGGCACCACATCCTACTCCTGACGCTTCCCTTCCATGGTGGACTGGGGATGCCACAGGAAAAGAGCGCGTGGAATTCCTTCCCATCCTGTACACATTCAGAGCATTGCGCTGTCCTGGGCTTTGGGGCTTCCAGGTGAAACAGCCTCTACTTCCCAGGCCCTCAGCCCGTACCTGTGACAGCCCCCTGCTTCCTCCTCACAACAGCCTGGGCACTTGAGGTCGGGGTCTCAGCTGTCGCTCTTCCAACCCTATAAATGAGGAGGTGGAAGGAAAGAAGCCAGCACTCCATGAGGACATGGTGGTCTGTCTGCCCATGATGCAGATGCCGGCTTTGTGCAGGGACCCCATTCCTCAGCCCCACATGTGTGCGCCTCTTTGACTGGACCTGTCAGGTGCCTCCCGGATGAGGGGCCTGCACTGAGGGACTTGGTTTTGTGTCTGGTGGCTGCTCCTAGCACCCTCACCTCTGTCCTCACCCAACCACTGACCAGCTGGGCTCCTGCCTCCTTGCAGGTAGGGCAGGTGCAGAGGGAGCACAGCCCTGAGCATCCAGTCTTTTCAGTCTGGCCAACCCCCGGCCCAGTGGCTCTGAAGGTATCTGGAGAACCAATAGCTCAGGACCCCGCTGAACAGACCAGGCCTCTCGCGTGGCTGTAAGAGAAAGTTCCTCCACCCCACCCTACCCCTCGATGTCTCCTGCCCCTTCCAGCCTGGGCAGATGATGGCTCCATACAGGCCAAACCTGGATGCAGGTGTATTGAGGCCAAGGACATGGGGGTCCCCTGGAGTGAGCACAGATAGTGGCATTTGTTTGACCTGCTGTGGCCTCTAGAGCCCCGAGCCACGTGGGCCAGAAGGTGCAAGAGTGTTCAGGGAGACCAGAGAAGCCTTGGGGCTTGCTCCAGTTACCCCAAAACATAGACACTGACAACAGCCACTTTCTTATGCTCCATGGGTCATGGCGGGAGTGCCTGGTTTCTGTTCCCCGCAAGTGGGGGCCTCGGCTAGAGGGAGCTCCAGGGCTGGGCCGGAATCAAGGTTTCCTTACTTGGTATCATCTGGGCTCCACCAGCCAGCACCCCTGGAGAGCCAGCATGCCTGGAGAGCCAGGCAGATGCAGGGGCTCTCCCAGCCCAGCCCAGGGCTCACGTGGCACCTCCACCACCCACTCACGGGGTGGTCACAGGCCCAGTTGACCCAGGGGAGAAGCATTAGCACCGCCCTGGATGGGGCATGGTGTGGCTCTAGGAGACGCATTGGATGGGAGATCCAGCACTTCCACAGCATCCTCCACTCCTGTATCAGGAAATCCGCCCTTTGCCCTGGCCGCTTTGCCTGTCCCTCACTGGAGCATGCTCCAGCCACCAGGCTTGCATCTTCACAGCCCTGCTGCCGCTTTTCTCTATGCCTTCCCAGCCCCTCACTGCACCTGCTGCAGCCAGCCCAGAGGCCGACCCTGTGGCACGCCGTTCCGCCAGTCTCTACAATCTAAGTCCAGGGCCCTGCCAAGTGGGGAGGCACAGGCAGGAGGCCTAAGGGTCCCTGCCACCAGTGGCTGCAGCTACCTCCGCATTTGGCCACCAGCCCCAGAGAACGGCTTCTTCCCTCCTAGCTTTTCCTGAGCTGGGCCAACGCCTTTATCCTGTTTTTAAACGCTCCTCAAGTGGCCCAAATTGAGGGGTCACACTATCTGCTTCCCCCAGGGAGCCGAGAGGGCTGCCAGCTGTCACTCATGGGACTCTGGCCAAGGGGCTCCTTAAGACTTCCACGGAGAAGAGCTGCTTTGAGACGGTCACTGCCCTCGCGCTGGCTCAGTGAGGACAGGGCTGCAGGCTCTAACTCCAGAAAGACTCTGCCCCAGTGGGGGAGCCGGCGCCAACCAAACAGCTGAATCAACAGCCACCGCCATGGGTCCAGGCCCCCTGCAGCCTGGCGGCCCCACACACAGGACTGGGGGCTGCTCAAGTCCAAGGGTGGGGCTGTACTCCTCAGTGGAGATGGTGGCAGCCCCCCACCCCCTTCCCCACCCTGGCTCCTGTGTCCCACAGTGAGGCCTCCTGGGTGCACAGCCTGGGTGAGGGGTTGGCGGGTCCAGATGGCACATTCAGACCCTACATCCCCAGCCTAGCAGAGCAGCGGGCGTCAAAGGGGAAGGGGCAGTGGGGGGAGGAACGAGGGGTGAGGGTGTGCTTTAGAAGCCTTGAGAGTTGCCCTGAAGGCTTGAACTGCCCCCAGGGGCAGCAGGAGAGCCATTACCATAACCAAGCAGGGTCCCTTTTTAAGAAAACTGCCCTGGTGGGCTGGTTGCAGTGGCTCACACCTGTAATCCCAGCACTTTGGGAGGCTGAAGCGGGCGGATCATGCGGTGAGGAGTTCGAGACCAGCCTGACCACCATGGTGAAAGCCCATCTCTACTAAAAGTACAAAAAATTAGCCAGGCATGGTGGCGCATGCCTGTAGTCTCACCTACTCAGGAGGCTGAGGCAGGAGAATTGCTTGAACCCGGCAGGCGGAGGTTGCAGTGAGCCGAGATCGTGCCACCACACTTCGGCCTGGGCAAGTGAGACTCCATCTCAAAAAAAAAAAAGGAAAAGAAAAAGAAAACTGCCCTGGTGGCCACTGATGGAGAAATGGAGGGACAGAGGCCAGGGAGGGAGACTCTCGCTGGGGCGTGGAGGGCTTCGGGGCCAACAGTGCAGCCCAAACAGAGTGGGCCTTGGCCAGAGGTGGACAGAGCCGGATGTTGAGGGTGGAGTGGGCACAGTGAGAGGCAGCCACACTAGCTGCTCCCACTGGGCCAGGCCTGGTGGATGGTGTCATCCTCCCTCACATTCCTGGATCTCAGGGACTCCACTTCCCCAGCCTCAAGCAGCTGAGTTGAGTGTCCTCCCTTGAGGGGACCCGGCCATTGGCTTGGGTAGATTAGCTCTGATTTAACCCCAGAATAATGACTTAGTGGCTTTCCTAACTGCAGCCAGCTTTTCAGGGCCTCCGAGCTTTCAGGCCACCTCCCCTCCCAGATGCCCTTGAGCTGGACCTGAGAAGACCGGCCCAGAGGAAGGCGAGGAAGACTCCACAGGGGTGACAGGGGCCCAGACACCCCCTATCTGCATCAGGACCCATGTGAGCAGAGCCCACCCTCTTGTCACCCTGGGCACCATGGCCGTCTGCCAAGGGACAGATAGATGGTCCTTCCTAGTCTTCAGGCCTCAGGCCACCCACAGGGTAAACTTGGACCTTCTCCTGGGCACCCACGGTGTCCCCACACCCCCACACCAAGCCCTCAGCATGTTCAGAGCATGGCAGTGGGCTTTACCCCTCCAGCCCCTCTACCTGGGATGCCACACACCTCTTCAGGGCCAGGGGAGTCCCCTCCTAGGGCCGCCATCCCCGAGGCACCCAGGGATGAGTCACTCTCTCTCACCCCAGGCCACCCAGGAGAGTTGACATCAGTCACATGTCTGCCCTTCAGACTGGGAGACCCCTGGAGCAGGGACCCCATCCCCTGCCTCCGTGAATCCCTAGCCTTGGCCCATGGCGTGAACACCAACAGCCACAGCACTGAGACCTAGCCAGTGCTTCCCAGTTTCCTGGGCATCAGCTGTTCTTTGCAGCCTCTTCCATGCATGCTGGGAAGCAAGGTCTATCATGACCCTAGGCGCAGAAGGACAAGAAACAGAGAGGTTGAGTAAGATGCCCGACAACACACAGCTGGAGTCGGCAGAGGCTGGAGGGGTGCTGGGCGGCCTGGCTCCCAGCACGAGGCATCCCGAGGACACTAGACAGGCAGCTAAAAGACCCTCGGATGACCACGCAGGCTGGGCCTGGGCATGTCTACGGCACAACGCCCTTGGGCCTTGTCACCTCATCCCCTAGCTTGCAGCAAGGGGTCACACCCAGATTGCCTGAGTGTGCATTCTTTCCTTCCATGTCAGAGCACTTGGTCGGAATCCTGCCCACACAGGGTGCACCTCATGAGGTGCTCACTCACCAGTCTCCCAGAGCAGAGGGGGCTGGGGAGAGGGGACACAAGATGGCATTGAGAGTGACAGCAAGACTGTCTTGCAGGGCCCTCAGGCGCTGGCCTCCAAGGCCAGGTCCCCCAGGAAAAGCCTAGACAGAGGGGAGCAGGAAACCCGGTCCTAGCCCGGGGCGCTCACTCCCTGCCAGCCAGGCCAAGCCTCCCGCCTCTGGCCTCCCGGGGTGCCACTCACTCATCCGTCAGACCAGTGTGATGGGGTCATTCGCTCCCCTTCCCAGGTGGGGGAGGAGCCATGAGATGTGGGTGGATGTGGGTTCGGTGGGCTGCGAGGCCTCCAGCCTCCCACCTGCCTCCCTTCGTTGATTTCCAGGGATTCAGGACCTCAGACGCTGGGCCGGTGACAGGCCCCTGGGATTCTGGTCGCAGTCCAGTGGGTCTCTGGCCACCTTGGGCCTGGTCAAGTCCTCCCTCTATCTGGATCTGTTTCTCCATCACCAAAAGTTGGCACTTGGGTTTAGTGGTTGACAGCCCTTCTGATTCTAACAGGAAGTGGCTCTGCGGGGTTCCATCACGCAGGCACTGTGCTGGGGGTCCAGGAAAGCGCTCTAGGGGTCGGACGGTTGGTGGGGGAGGATGGAGTCTGGCTGCAGAGCCCAAACATGATTTGTGGGGGCCCGGCGGGTGAAGGGTGTCACAGCGATGGAGGTGCAAGGTGATAGATGAGAGAGGCAGTCCCAGCACAGGAAACCATGCAGGCAGCATGGGCATGGCATGGCTCTCCTGCCCTCCATTTGCGGGGCGGCCTCCCATTCTCCATTCTGATGGTGACATTGAAAATGAAAGCCAGACCCCAGCACCTGCATGGTGTGGCCCTCCGTCCTCCATTCTTTCTTTTTCTTTTTCTTTTCTTTTCTTTTTTTTTTTTTTTGAGACAAGAGTCTCGCCCTGTTGCACAGGTTGGAGTGCAATGGTATGATCTCAGCTCACTGCAACCTCCGCCTCCCAAGTTCAAGCGATTCTTCTGCCTCATTCTCCCAAGTGGCTGGGATTACAGGCACCTGCCACCACGCTTGGCTAATTTTTGTGTTTTTAGGAGAGACGGGATTTCACCATGTTGGCCAGGCTGGCCTTGAACTCCTGACCTCAGACGATCCGCCTGCTTCGGCCTCCCAAAATGCTGGGATTACAGGCATGAGCCACCACGCCCGGCCCCCCATCCTCCCTTCTGATGGTGACATTGGAAATGCCAGGACCCCAGGGATTCAGGTGGCCAACCCAGCTTCCAATCCACCCGTGTAGTCCCATGTGCTATGCCTTGGGTAGGTTGCCAGGGTTCTGAGCTTCTCCCTCCTTGTGTGAAAGCCCCTCTCCTGGATCTGGGCAGAGGGCATGCACGGCCTCTGGAAGTGGCCTGGTGGGCATGGGGGCTCAGTGAGCACAGGGCCTGGGCTTGCGGGTGAAGCCTGAGGAGGTGGTACGGCTCCACCTGGCTGCCCTGGGGACCCAAGGTGGGCATGGGCACTGGCCCTCTGCCCCAGGAGAACGGCTGGGGGCCTCAACATCTTAGCTCCTCCCCTGCCCCCTCAGCCCCGTCCCCTGCACCTAGGGCCCTGCAGGGGCATCCCAAACTGGCACCTTATTCCCGTGAACTGGGCCCTTCTCTTCAGTTTCCCTCAGTTAGGAAGCCAGGTTCCATCCTTTTTTTTTTTTCTTTTTTTTTTCTTTTGTTTTTTTTTTTTTTGTATTTTTAGTAGAGACAGGGTTTCACCATGTTGGCCAGGCTGGAGTGCAGTGGTATGATCTTGGCTCACTACAACTTCTGCCTCCCAGGTTCCAGTGATTCCCCTGCTGCAGCCTCCTGAGTAGCTGGGATTACAGGCACCTGCCACCACGCTTGGCTAATTTTTTGTATTTTTAGTAGAGACAGGGTTTCACCATGTTAGCCAGGCTGGTCTCAAACTCCTGAACTCAGGTGATCCGCCTCGGCCTCCCAAAGTGCTGGGATTACAGGCGTGAGCCACCGCGCCCGGCCTGCTTTTCTTATGTATTTGCTTGTTTGTTTTTTGCTTTTGTTTTGTTTGGAAATGAAATCAACCAGGCTGGAGTGCAGTGGTATGATCTTGGCTCACTACAACTTCTGCCTCCCAGGTTCCAGTGATTCCCCTGCTGCAGCCTCCTGAGTAGCTGGGATTATGGGTGCCTGCCACCATGCCCGGCTAATTTTTGTATTTTTAGTAGAGATGGGGTTTCACCATGTTGGCAAGGGTGGTCTCTCAAACTCCTGACCTCAGGTGATCCGCCTCGGCCTCCCAAAGTGCTGGGATTACAGGCATGAGCCACCGCGCCCGGCCTAATTCCTGTATACATCTTATAATCTAACAGGGCAAGTTCTCACTATCTTGCTCTTCTTCTGCTGCCAAATAGTCCCGGCTGTTCCTGGACATTTCCATTCCCATATGAATTACAGAATCAGCTTGTCACAGAAATCCCATCTCTCTCTCTTTTTTTTTTTAATATATTCCTTGAGAGGTTTAGTGTCAGATTTCTTGTATGTTTTAGCATTACCATAAATGGGAGATTTAAGTTTTGTTACATCTTCTAACTTGCAATTGCTGGTAAATAGGAACACTGCTTATGACTGATGAGGATCTGATGTCAATCTGATGAATTTTATCTAGAACCAGTAGCTTTTATTTATTAGTAGATTTACGGATTTTTTTTTTTACTAGTAGCTTTAGATTTTTTTTCTCTCTTTCCTAGATGTTCTGAAATTCCATTATGAGATACCTTCTAGTGGAATGTTGAGATTTTAATTTTTGTTCTTTCATTTGTCCTACATGGCATTCACTGAGCACTTCCAATCTGAGGACTCACCTCTTCCTTCAGTTCTAGGGGATTCCTGTTTAATATATCACTAAATATTAATTATCTTTCCTTCTCACTCACTGCTCAATTTTGGGCCTCTGATTAGATAAATGAGGCAGCCTCTGGATTTGCACTCCCTCTTTTTAAAGAAGCTACTCGCTGTTGTGTCATATAATTCCCCTTTATTGGACAAGTCATTTTTTTTTCTTCCAAACCTTTCAAAATTTTTCCTTAGCCTTTGACTTTTAGAAATTTGACTGTGATTTGCCTAGGAGTGATTTTACTTGTGTTTACTCTGCTTGGGGTTTGTTGAACTTTTTGGATCTGCAAGTTAATGCTTTCCATTCATACTGAGAAGTTTTCAACCATTATTTCCTCAAATTTATTCTGCCCCTATGTCTCTCTCCTCTCCTTCTGGGACTCCAACTACATGTATTTGTGGTGCTTGGTACTGTCCAAGAGGACACTGCCGTTCTCTTTTTTTTTCTCCAATTCTTTTTTTTTTTTTTTTGAGACAGACTCTCACTCTGTCACCCAGGCTGAAGTGCAATGGCACAATCTTGGCTCACTGCAACCTCCATCTCCTGAGTTCAAGCAATTCTCCTGTGTCAGCCTCCCAAGTAGCTGGGATTACAGACACCTGCCACCACATCTGGCTAATTTTTGTATTTTTAGTAGAGATGGGGTTTCGCCATATTGGCCAGGCTGGTCTCGAACTTCTGACTTCAGGTGACCTACCCGCCTCGGCCTCCCAAAGTGCTAGGATTACAGGCATGAGCCACCATGCCCAGCCTATTTACTCCAATTCTATTTCCCTCTTTTCTTTGAGTTAAATATTTTCTGCTGATTTGTCTTCACGTTTACTGATTCTTTGTTTTTCTGCCATCTCCAGAACTGGAGCCCATCTAACGAATTTTTAAAATTTCATTATTGTCTTTTTCAGCTCTATAATTCTCACTAATGTTTCCATTTGTCTGTGCAAATTCTCTCTTCACTCATTGATATCATATGTTCCTTTAATTCCTTGAACATATTTTCCTATGAACCTATTTTTCTTTAATTCTTCAAACATATTTATAAAACATACTTTGAAGTCTGTAACTGCTAAATCTAAATTCTGGGCCCAGAGATTACAACTGTTAGCTTCCTTTGTGAAACACACTTTCCTGTTTCTTCATCTAGTAATTTTCAGTTGAAAACTGGGTATTGTAGCTAATATATCATAGCAGCTTTGGAATCAGGAGTGGAATCAGGAGAAACCATCCAGGGCCAGACCACTCCATGAATGACAGGTGTGGCAGGGTAGACAACTGAACCATCCCAGAGTTCATAAGAGCTTTCACACTGCCACTTTCCCTGTCCAGACAGTTTCCCTCACTATTCTCCTCCCCAAATTTGTCTCATTGTGCTAGACTTGGCTTAAGAATCACCCCCTTAGGGAAGTCTTTCCAATGACCCTGACCAAGTTAGGACCCCTTGTCAAACACAGTTATAAGTACTTTCTACAACTGCATCAATTAGGAACTTGTTTGTATAGTTTCTTCTTTAATGTCTATCTCCTGCACTACACTGGAAAGGAAATGAGAGCTGGGACAGATTGTATGTTGTTACCACAGGCCTGAGGCACAGAGGAGCTCAATAAATATTTGTTTAATGAGTTAATGTGGCCCACTTTGCCTTGAGGACATTTTCAGAATTTGCTGTCTCACCAGCAAACAAAAGAATGTTACAATTTCAGAATTTGCTGTCTCACCAGCAAACAAAAGAATGTTACATTTTCAGAATTTGCTGTCTCACCAGCAAACATAAGAATGTTCATTCCCTGAACACTTACTGGTACTTATAATTTTTTATAAGCATTTTTAATGATCTTTTTATAAGCGTTTCCAATCTAATAGCTGAAAATTTTATCTTAGTCTAATTTGGATCCTTTGAAATTGAACATTTTTCACAGTTATATTGGCAATTTGAAGTTTCTCTTCTGTAAATTTCCTTCCCATATCCTTTGCAAATATTTTGTCTTATTTACTTACAAAGAGACTTTTGTATGTTACTGATATGATCTGTTTCTGTGTCCCCACCCAAATCTCACCTTGAATTGTAATCTGAACTGCAATACCCATGTGGTGGGGGAGGAATCTCGTGGGAGGTGATTGGATCATGGGGGTGGTTCCTCCATGCTGTTCTCATGATACTGAGTGAGTTCTCACGAGATCTGATGGTTTTATAAAGGGCTCTTTTCCCTTCTCTCTCCTGCTGCCTTGCGAAGGAGGTGCCTGCTCCCCCTTTGCCTTCCGTTGTGATTGTAAGTTTCCCGAGGCCTCCCCAGCCATGTGGAACTTGAGTCAATTAAACCTCTGTCCTTTATAAATTACCTAGTCTTGGGCAGGCACAGTAGCTCACACCTATAATCCCAGCACTTTGGGAGGCCGAGGCGGGTGGATCACTTGAGTTCAGGAGTTTGAGACCAGCCTGGCCAACATGGTGAAACCCCATCTCTACTAAAAAATGCAAAAATTAGCTGGGCATGGTGGCACGTGCCTGTAATCCCAGCTACTCGGGAGACTGAGGCAGGAGAATCGCTTGAACCTGGGAGGCGGAGTTTGCAGTGAGCCAAAATCGCGCCACTGCACTCCTGCCTGGGCAAAAAGTGTTAGAAGGGTTTTGTCCAGCACATAGTTTTCCCTGGTTTGTTGTTTGCCTTTTCACTCTGCTTATACTGTTTCCTCCCACACATGGAAATAAAACCATATATATATTCTCCATTCTTTTCTTTGTGGCCCTGATGTGAGTCTCACTGCTTAGGAAGATATTTCTCAACCTCAAAATTAGGTAAATATTTATGTATACTTTATCCTGGTGTATTTATGGTTTCATTTTTTTTACCTTAAGATTCTTATTTTTATTTTTTTTATTATCTTAAGATTCTTAACCCATCTCAAATTTATTTTGGTACAAGAAGAGAGACATGGATCTAATTTCATTTCATCTTTCTCATTGGTTGCCTGTTGCTCCATCCATCCCTTATTTTAAAAAAAAAGTGTACCCAAACAAGCTGGGCACAGTGGCACATGCACATGCCTGTAGTCCCAACCACTTAGGAAGCCAAGGTGGGAGGATCACTTGAGCCCAGAAATTCAAGACCAGCCTTGACAATATAGCAAGATCCCATCTCTAAAACATCCCATACCTTTACCTCTTTCTAGATTTTCTATTCTGTCTGTTGATCTACTTATTCCAGTGACAGCCCCATAAGTTTTTTGAAAATGTTTGCATTATAATTCGTTTGACTATCTGGTATTGAATCCCACTAGAAATTATTTATCTAGCTAATATTTATTGAGTCCTTATTTTGATCCAAACACTGTTTAGATGCTGCGGGTACAGCAGTGAACAATGCAGACAAGAATTCTGTTTTTGTGGAACTTACATTCTGTTCAGACACCTATTGCTCATTCCTTCAAAATCTGGTGAACAGTGCGTGGCAAGTACTCTTCAATGCCAAAGGGTGGGAGATCAACCCTAGCATGTGGTACTGTGTCCCCCATACTAAGAATACAAAAGTCCAGGAACCAAGGGAAAGGCTTAGGTCCAGGAGGTGAGATTGACTTCTCTCACCAGTCTCACATCCTTTGACTTTGTTAAGTTCAACGTTCAGGTTCCCACAGAGGGATTCTTCCACCAGGCAACAAACTAGAGTCAACTGATCTTGAGGCCTCAATGACCTCTTGATCATTTTGGCTTCTTCATGCCAGTGGACCAACAGTGAAAGAAAGGAGTCACCATCCTGGCAGAGTCATTGACCCTGTCCTCAAGAGAAGCTGGGCTTCAGGGCAAGAAGGAATCAGTCTCAGAACCAGATAATTCACTGCAGTGCCTCTTGGCACTTCCAGGGTGGTCATAGCGGGGACCTGGCAATGGCAGCAACCACAGCCAGCAAGAGCAAATGCAGATGAGGGCTCAGACTCCCCAAAGAGGAAGGCGAGGGCCCTGCAACTGCCACACAACCTGGGCCCATGGAAGTGCTCATCTGGAATTGTGGTGGAGGATTGAGATGAGGTTATTGATCATGACCTCAGACCAGCTGCAGTAGTGGAGACTATCACTTGTTCCACTAATAATCGTGTTTTAAGAACTTACAGATCTTGCTGCTGGCTGCCACCTTGAAGGGAACTCTGTGGCAGACTAGACGTCATCAAAGACTCACATGCAGATGTGAGGGAGGCAAGGGGTGGACTACACCAGACCCCTCTTGAGCTCCACTTCAAGGTCCTCTCAACCCCAACTCCAGCCATTCCCACCACAGCCGGTCTTACAATGGCTTCATCCAGCTTTGGATGGGTGCCAGCAGCCAGACAGCGCCTTGCCTTGGGCCCATGCTGGAGATCTCTTGCTTCCTGTCCAGGTGCTTCTCTGAATATGTGACTTAGGGCTCCTGGTGGAGCCCTCTGCAGTCACACTCATGCAACCTGGGAATGCTGGAAAGTTAATGTCTACAGAACCACCTTGACCGGCGGCAAGTTGAGCTGATGGAGAAATGCTCTCTTTCATCTCACAGGTGGTCATTTCTGAGATGTATTTCATGAGATCCCCCAGAAACCCCCATCAGGAGCAGGTATGAGCCTCCTGCAGCCATGACTGACTCAATGAAACGTCCTCGTATTGGTTTTCCCAGGGATCTCATTTCCAGCTGAAATGTCTGCAGGCAAGTCTTTGTCTCAAGCTTTGCTTCCAAGGAAACCAGACTATGGTATGCGCCATTCTGGAAAGACAGAGTACAAAAAATGAACTCACAAATTTAAATAAGTATAATAAGTGTTATGAAGAAATAATACAAGGTGATGTGATGGGAGTATAAAGCTGAATCTGTGCCATCTAATATGGTAGCCACTAGCCACATGTTACTATTTAAATATAAATGCAGGCCGGGCATGGGGCAGTGGCTCACACCTGTAATCCCAACAGTTTGGGAGGCCAAGGCAAGTGAATCATTTGAGGTCAGGAGTTCAAGACCAGCCTGGCCAACATGGTGAAAGCCCATCTGTACTAAAAATATAAAAATTAGCTGGGTGGTGGTGGTGCACACCTGTAATCCCAGCCACTTGGGAGGTTGAGGCAGGAGAATCACTTGAGCCTTGGAGGCGGAGGTTGTGGTAAGCCAAGATCGCGCCACTGCACTCCAGTCTGGGTGACAGAGTGAGACCCTGTCTCAAAAATAAATACATATAAATGCAAATTAATTAAAATTAAATGAAATTTAAAATTCAGCTCCTGGGTCACATGAGCCACATTTCAAGTATTCAACAGTCCCATGCATCTGGTAGCTGTCTCACTAGAAAGTCCAGATATGGAAAATTTCAAGCATCACAGAAATGTCTGTTGGACAGTACTGCTCTGATTTGGCCAATGCCTGCTTCTGTGCTTACTAGATTGTAAGCACAGAATAACAGAGTCAATATCTGTCTAATTTTACTTTCTGTCTCTAGCAAGTAGCACAGAGACCAGCACAGAAGCAGAGAGTAATCAAGTTTACACAAAGAAGGCAGGAAGGGAGAGAGAGAGAGACCGGAGAGATGAAGGAGGAGAAGAAAGGAGGAAGGGAAGGAAGGAGGGAAAGGAAGGGAAGGGAAGAAAGGAAGGAAGAAAAGGAGGGAGAGAGGGAGGGAATAAGGGAGAAAGGAAGCTCCCAGCCCATCCACATGGAGCAGTTTGCAATTTGGGACCTCAGGCCTGGCGAACAGAAGTACAGAGCACAGGTCAAAACAGCCTGGGTGTGGAGGGAGGGACAGTCCAGGATGCTAGCGTTTACTAAGCACTCACTATGTGCCTGGCATCGTCTTAATTCCTAATTCCCTGCAGTTTCCACATCACACCCTACGATCGTTATCCGATTTCACAGAGAAGGAAACTGAGGCCGGAGAGGTGAAACAGCTTGTCTAAGCACACGGGACCATGAGTAGCAAGCCAGGGTCAAGCCAAGCAGGAGGCTCCAGGGCTGGTTCCTTCCCCTTGCACCACTGAGGTCAAAGGTGGGAGGATGCCCTGACACAGAGGCCGAGTGTCCACACTCCCTTCCTTCTCTCCTGGGCCCAGAAACCTCTAAGACTTTGCTGATACCCTCTGGTCAGCCCCCACCAGCCCTGGCAGCTGCCCACTGAGCCAGCCCCTCTGCCCAAGGCCCCGCCCTGAGGCGATGGCAGCCAAGGGTGCAGGTCACACGGCTGCCAGCTGGAGCCCAGGCGGCCGATCCACACAGGAGCCCTGTCCGTGATGTCGGCACCACCAAAGCATCCTCATTAACCGCCCCCTGGGTGACACAGCCTAGTTTTTCTGCGTGGGATGGGTGGGAGACTCACCGAGACCCTGGTGTTCGCAAGAAGCCAGGATGGAAAGTATGACTCACTCCTTCCCAAACATGGGATGGCTTTTCCATTGCTAATATCCGAGGAATCCGGTGAAGTAGTGGAAAGACCGAGAAGGCGGGAGACTGGTTCTCACCCTGGCCCATCCTGGCTTTAGACCAGAACCCCAGAGCCTCAGTCTCCCCTTCGGTCCACCAGAAACCATGGCCCTGTCCCACTCTGACTCTCCAAGGTGCCCAGGTGTCAGTGAGGCTGACAACACAGCAGTCACCTCAGGGCTGCAGCCTTTTAAGCTTTTGTCTGTTTTCCAAACATGTCTTTGGGAGTGAAGATCCATCAATCATGACATAAATTTCATTTCAGAAGTTATATTTTACTAGTAGGAGTACAAAGGACTCAAGAATTCAGAACTGGATCTCCCTCCCCAGACACCCTCGGGATGTCCCAGCCTTGCTCCCTCTCCCTGGAGTGTTCTCTCTGAGTGCTCCCTCTCCCTGTAGTGCTCCCTCTCCCTGTAGTGCTCCCTCTCCTGGAGTGTTCTCTCTGAGTGCTCCCTCTCCCTGTAGTGCTCCCTCTCCCTGTAGTGCTCCCTCTCCCTGTAGTGCTCCCTCTCCTGGAGTGTTCTCTCTGAGTGCTCCCTCTCCTGGAGTGTTCTCTCTGAGTGCTCCCTCTCCTGGAGTGTTCTCTCTGAGTGCTCCCTCTCCTGGAGTGTTCTCTCTGAGTGCTCCCTCTCCCTGTAGTGCTCCCTCTCCTGTAGTGCTCCCTCTCCCTGTAGTGTTCTCTCTGAGTGTTCTCTCTGAGTGCTCCCTCTCCTGGAGTGTTCTCTCTGAGTGCTCCCTCTCCTGGAGTGTTCTCTCTGAGTGTTCTCTCTGAGTGTTCTCTCTGAGTGCTCCCTCTCCTGGAGTGTTCTCTCTCTCTGAGTGCTCCCTCTCCCTGTAGTGCTCCCTCTCCCTGTAGTGCTCCCTCTCCCTGTAGTGCTCCCTCTCCCTGTAGTGCTCCCTCTCCCTGTAGTGCTCCCTCTCCCTGCAGTGCACCCTGCACCCTCTTGCTCTCTCTCCCTGGAGTGTTCTCTCTGAGTGCTCCCTCTCCCTGTAGTGCTCCCTCTCCTGGAGTGTTCTCTCTGAGTGCTCCCTCTCCCCGAGTGCTCCCTCTCCCTGTAGTGCTCCCTCTCCTGGAGTGTTCTCTCTGAGTGCTCCCTCTCCTGGAGTGTTCTCTCTGAGTGCTCCCTCTCCCTGTAGTGCACCCTGCACCCTCTTGCTCTCTCTCCCTGGAGTGTTCTCTCTGAGTGCTCCTGCTCCGAGTGCACCGTCTCCCTGCAGTGCTCCTTCTGCCTGGAATGCTCCCTCTGCCTGCAACTTTCTGCCCAAAGTGCTCTCCACCCTCTTCTGATGAGAAACTCTTCTGATGAGAAACTTTGTTGGGGGTCTGTTGCTGTGAGCTCCTCCCAAGAAGGCTTCCTGGACTCCTCCATCGCCTCCTCTGTTCTCCCAGGCACCATGCCCACCCCCTCATGCTTCCTTTCTCACCACATTCACCATCTGTTTCCTTATCTTCCCTCCCCACCTCTCCTGCCTCTAGCCAGGCTCTGAGCTCCCAAATGGCAGACCAGGGTCTAATGCCTTTGGGGAGGCAGGAGTCTGTCCCAGTGCCTAGCCCAAAAGAGGCCTCCGTGAGTCGGCTGCTGAAAGCCAGTAATCCCAGGCACCCTGGCTGGGAAGGGTCCAGCCCTGTACACCATCCCCATCCTTGAAAGAGTGATCTTATTCATGTATATATGGAGAAGCCGGAAGGATGCTTAGAGAGTGTCTCTACAACCTCCTCTTTTAGCTCTGGTGAAACTGAGGCCCAGACGGAGCATCTTGCCCAAGATCACCTTCTCTGAACCTCTTCCTCCTGTCCTGAGCCCTTGCATGACAGAGCTGAGCTCCCCAGCACCTTGGCAGAAATGAACCTGTGTGCACGCTCCCCACCCACACAGGTGTGCGTGTGCGCAGGGACCCTCACAGCCACTGTCTCTGCAAGATGGGCAGGCAGTGCTCACAGACCCCTAATCAGGTGAGGATACCAAGTCTCTGGAGGACAAGTGATGGATCGCCAGTCAGCTGCAGGGCGGAGACATCAGACTCTGGGTTCTAGCTCTGTCGCCTATCACAAATGTGCCCAATCCAAATTTACAGAAGTTGCTGGAATCACCTGGTCAGGCACATGTACATAAAAATCAGCTGCAGCTGCCTACCTGGCACGTGTGCTTTTTCTGTCTTGTCTGTTTAAACCATGTCTAAGCAGGTGGGGACGGGTACCGCTGGACCCACATGTGGGCCTGGCGCCTTTCTGGGCTCAGTTTAGCGCATTGTAGTTTAGCAGCTCTTGGTGAGGTCCCTGTCCTTTCTCTTTGCACGTCCACTTATGGCCCCGGAAGACCCTGTTGACAAGCTGTTGTCCCTGTGACCGGGAAACCCAGTGGCAGGGACTGTGGGACAGTCCAAGAGAACAGTACCATGCAGTTTTTAAAAGGGACATTGGTAAGAGGTTGATGACAAATGTTATTTTCCAGGAAAAATCAAGACGCTGAATTGAAAGTTCACCCTGGGCTGTGAGGAAGAATTTGCCCCAAGGGGAGAGAGGAGGCGAGGGAGTCCCTCTCCACGCAGCAGAGCTCTCCCTGGGTTGGGACGGTCACTGGGGGCAGGCTTTATTTCCTTACTGATCATTTATAGGATCTTTAAAAATCAGCCTAATAAAAGAAAAATAAGAAGGGCAGGAAGGAGGGAGAAGCAGTCACCTACAAGGGTCTAAGATCTTTTGGACCTGGTTGCAAAGGCACGCTCTCCAGGAGGGTCGCCAGGGCCGCAGGGTTCAGGGCTAGGCCTGGGGTCCAGCTAAGCCCTGGCCAACACGGGGACACATGCACACACCCGGACACGCACGCACGCGCCCGTGGGCGGCGCCCCGCCGCGCCGGGGGCCCGCATTGGCATTCCGCGCCGTTCCCAGCCCGCGGCGCCCCACGGGGACGGTGGCGCATTGTTCCCCCGGACACGCCGGGCGGCGCAGCGACCTCGGGGCTTGGCGCGGCCGCGTCGCGATTTGCATGCGCTCCGGTCACAAAGGTTCAAGGTCAGGAGCGCCCGGCGGCCCAGCCCCGCCCGGCCCAGGCACTATTCTTCGCCCCGGCGGCGGGAATTCCTGGCCGCCCGCGCCCGGGACGCCCTGCACGTGAATGGCCGAGCGCCGCCACCGTCTGAGGCGCTTTGTGTCTCGGCCCGGCCAGCTGGGCCCGCGAGGGACGTGCCAGCTCGGCCGGCGGCGCCCCCGCGCCAGCGCCCCTCGCCCATGCTAATCAGCCTGGCAGCGCGTCTGGGCGGGCGGGCGGCCCGGCCCTGCCTGGGAGCCCCTCACATTCCCTGCCGGGAGCCCCCTCCTACCAGGCCCCCTCCCCCAGCTTCCCCTGCTGCCAGGAGACCCCACCTACTCTGCCAGGGGCTCCCCACGACCCTAGCTGCCAGGTGCCTCCACCCGATTCCACCTCCACTCCTCCTGCCAGAAGACCCCCTCTCCAGCTGCCGTGGGTGCCCTCTGCCCAGCCAGGAAGGCGGGTGCACCTTGCAGGAATGGCTGGCTGGGGAGGCTGGGGCCTAGGACCCTTCTGGGACTCTGACACGACTCTCTGTGGGGCCTGGGGCATCTTCTCTCAGCCTCAACTTCCCCTGAACAATGAAGCAGGTTGCCCTTCATGACCTCCAGAGGCAGTTCCAGAGCTGGGGTCTCCCAGCAGGTGCAGGGAAGGTAGTGGTAAAGATGGCATTCCCCCAGCTCCCACCTGCTCTGCCATTATCCAGCCTGCTGACCTGGGGACAGTCACCCTGAGCCCTGAGTCTGGGTCACCGTCTCCAGAGATGCCTTGAGGACTAACGGAGCTGAGCGTTCCACGTTGGGACAGGCCCTCAGAGTGCGCTGCCCTTATCATCCTTCCCACAGCGTAGCCCTGCTCAGGCAATATTATCATCTACCTGCTAGACTGGGAGCTTCGAGTGGGCAGGGACTTCTGAATTCCCACAGCACAGTGGCACCCAGGACACACTGAATGACCTCACAGTTGGATAGGTGAATGCCCACCAGTGTGGGTCACTCTGTGTGATGGTGGATGAGGACAGGCCACTGCATTTGGCATTTCCAGTACTTCGAAAGAGGCTCAGAGTCTTTCTTGGGAGGTGAGAGCAGGCTTCTCCTGGGAGCTCCCCACTGGGTGTCTGGGCTCCATTGTCCAACAGGAACGTCCCCACCCCCAAGCCTCTGGGGAATCCAGGAAGCTGTCTTTCTGCAGAAAGCTGTGTGCAGGCACACAGTGCCTGGCCAGGATGCCCATCAGGAGGTCTAGAGGCTGGAACTGCAGATCTGGGGCCTCGGGCATGAGGTTGCCAAGGACCCACAACTTCCTGTAGCATCTTTCCTCCTGGCACATGTGAAATCAGCGGCCCCACCTGATACCAGAGACAGCCCCCAGTGTTGGGGGTATCATGCTCGAGGGTGCATTTCCCCCAGAGCACAAGAACCTGGGCCCCGTAGACAAGCAGCCTCAGCCAGTCTCAAGCTCAAGAAAGAGGGACCAGGTGAAGCAGTGAAATGGGCACCAGAGGAGAGAAGCCAGCCTCAGACAGACGCTCAGACAGCAGAAAATCTAGCCTGGGGGTTCAAGGCCTTTCCCCAGCCCTCTCCCATTTCCCTCCAAACCTTAAATATGAAGTAGACATAATTACATGTACCTCGCTGCTCTAAGAATCACTTAGGGCCAGATGCAGTAGATCATGCCTGTAATCCCAGCACTTTGGGAGACTGAGGTGGGCGGATCACTTGAGCTCAGGACTTCCAGACCAGCTTGGGCAACATTAGTGTGATACCTTGTCTCCACAAAATAATAATAATAATCATAAGGCCGGGTGCAGTGGCTCATGCCTGTAATCCCAGAACTTTGGGAGGCCAAGACAGGAAGATCACTTGAGGTCAGGATTTTGAGACCAGCCTGGCCAACATGGTGAAACCCCATCTCTACTAAAAACACAAAATTAGCCCGGCATGGTGGCACATGCCTATAGTCCCAGCTACTGAGGAGGTTGAGGAGGGAAGATTGCTTGGGCCCAAGAGGTCAAGGCTGCAGTGAGCCATGATCACACCACTACACTCAGCCTGAACAAGACCCTGTCTCAAAATAAAGAATCACTTAGAAGCCTGGATGTTACCATCCCTAGCACTGTGTTGCTAGCATCAGTTTCCTATGCATCCCTAACCCCGTCCCTGCTTAGCTGGCTGGATCCCACCCCCGGCTGTTTTCCAGCCACCCCAGCTTTTTCCTGCACATGGTGCTCTCCTGCCCATGAAATGCACTCTCAGCCTACCACTTGCCAATGAGCTCATCCTGCAAAGCTTTGTTCAGATACCACCTCCTCCAGGAAGCTGCCCCTGATCCTTTCCTCCTCTCTTTTCCAACCTGCCTACGTTTTTGATGCCATGATAAGGAATTTGGCTGCAGATCCTAGGGCAATAAGGAGCCACTGCAGGCTCTAAACAGGGAGTAGTGACCCAGCAACTCTCCCTGGTGGCCTCTGCAGGGAGCACGCAGACAGGGGTTCTCAGACATCTGGAATTCACAGGCTGGTCAAATTTCAAAGGAGTATTGCAGACCTACGGATGATTGCCAACTTTCTATTTTTCCATGTTAGGGCCTTTAGAAAAATAATTACAATTCCCCTTTTTGAGAGAATATCTTTAAACCAAAAAAAAAAAAAAAAGTAAGACGACAATCTCAGGGCAAAGGCCATTCCTTTGTGCTGGATAAACAGAGCCTTATGGAAAACTTGCCACGTGGTCCTCACATTTGATGGCTGGAAAACAGCTAGCGGTGGTATCCGGCGTAACAGGTGGAACCGTGATCAGGGCTGGGCCTCCATATGGGTGGGACCTCCTCTCGGCATCCCTTCCTGCCCCAGACCACAGGTTTCCTGAACCCCCTAGACCAAGTGGGTTTCCTGGCTGGTCCTTTGGCTGCGCTCGGGCCCTCTAACCTGGCAGTTCTCAGAGGTCAACCCAGATGAGTATCCGGCTGGCCAATGTGATGAGCGCCCATCATGGGGAGGCCCCTGGGGCAGCCTGCAGCTCCAGCATTCATGGGTCACTGCAGCCTCGACTTCCTGGGCCGAAGCAATCCTGACTCCAAGATGCAAGGACGCTTATGAGAATAGAGAAGAGGGGACAAGGCACAGATGTCCTCTGTCCCCACAGTGTGAGGCAAGGAGCAAACGTGTGTGTGCATGAGCCTGGGGCCACCCACGGGGGAGGGAATGCCTGATGCATGACCAGCCTGAGTGGAGCGTCCACACTGAACCTTGCAGATTGTTCTAGAAGGAGATTCATCCTCCCTTCCAAGGGCAGGCTGTACTGTGGATGTTCTGCTGATCAGACAGTGGGTACCATCAGTAATTAGCATTGAAATCCTGCACTCAGCCTCAGAGCTGAGAGGCCCAGGGTAACCACTGAGGACAGCTCAGCATTGAAGAGAGGCCTGAAGATGATTAGGGGCAGGGTTACACTGGTTACACCCGCTCTATCAGGTGACGTGAATTTGTAATCTTGTTTCCAGCTTTCCTTTGCCTTTTAATCCTTCTTTGTCAAGAACAAATGTCAAGCTATCCTGTTTCCAAATGATCACGTTTGAAATGGGAGGTCTGGGTTAATCTCCGACCAGCACTAGCCCATGTATCAGTGCTCAGCTGCTCATTTTAACCAGGCTGTGTTGTCCTGGACTTGCTCCTCCAAATATGATGTGACTCAACACTCATGTCAGGCCCCAGGCTAGGCACCAAGGACGCTCAAGACACAGTCCTTGGCAAGGCGCGGTGGCTCACGCCTGTAATCCAGCACTTTGGGAGGCCAAGTAGGGGGGCGGATCATCTGAGGTGGGGAGTTCGAGACCAGCCTGACCAACATGGAGAAACCCTGTCTCCACTAAAAATACAAAATTAGCCCAGCGTGGTGGCACATGCCTGTAATCCCAGCTACTCGGGAGGCAGAGGCAGAGAATCGCTTGAACCCAGGAGGTGGAGATTGCAGTGAGCCGAGATTGCTCCATTGTAATCTCCATCTTGGGCAACAAGAGCAAAACTCTCTCTCAAAAAAACAAACAAACAAAAACAAACAAACAAACAAAAAAACAGTCCTTGCTGTCTTGTAACCAGAGGCAGGAAGAGCCTGTTTCTCAGGGGTGGCTTGTCATGGGCCAAGGGATCCATCCTGGAAAGCTTCCTGGAGGCGGCGGTAGCTGAGTGGAGCCTTGCACATGGTAAGTGCTCACTAGTGTCAGCTGCTGTTGTTATTCCCAGTAGGAATAAGAGGGGAGAAGCTCTGATCACCATGCAGGTGGGAAGAGCATCCCCTTCAGAGGGAAAAGCATTCGAGAAAAGGCAAGGAGTTCTCTCCCAGCCAAGTGGGGGGTGGGGTGGGGAGTTGGTGGTCAGTGATGGGGAAGTGGGGGGAAGTGGCGAGGCTGGAAAGAGAAGCAGGGGGCCAACCCTGCTTTGGTTCTGAAAACAAAACGGTTTTTTGTTTTTGTTCTTTTTTTTTTTTTTAACGTGGGGACAGGAGCTGTGTGGATTTGGGAAACCACTCTGGCAGTGGCCCAGCCACAGGGGAGGAGGCTGCAGTTAGGGAGGCCACCATTTGGGTGAGGGGAAGTGTGGCCATGGGGAGGGGAGGAGCCCAGGCTGAATTACAGGGGAGGTTTTAGGAAGAACAGCCAGGACTTGTGCATCTGGTGGCCCCAGGGCCCTGGCTTGTGCTCAGGATGGACAGATGCAGAACAGGTACCCCAGGTCAGCCTTGGTATGGGACTGAGGCCCTGTGTGACTGGGCTGAATGGGGTGGCCACTGGAATATCCTGCAAGACACCCCTATGCTGCCGTGACGGAGGGACCTGACGGTGGGAGGCTGCAGGGGGATCCTGGTCATGGCCCCGTCTTACGGGGGTTCTGCTTCCCAGCAAAGATGCATCAAAGACTATGGAGCCTGCAATTGTGGGGCTGCCCTCCACACCAGAGTGAAGAGCCAGAGGGCCCTCATGGAAATGTGCAGGGCATGTCACACCCACACCTGAGAAAAGGGCCCAGTCCTGACAGCACCAGCAACCAAGCAGTTAAAAGTACTCCGTGGCTTCCAGGGTCACCGAGTGGAGCCTTCCCCAGAGTCCGGAGCCTGGATCCAGGGTCATTGTCCCTGCAGAGCTCAGAGCCCAGATTCTCCCTGCTCCACCTCACTGTCTTTGGGATTGATTGCTCAGCAAAGACAAAAAGGCAGCGATCCTCCATGGACCAAAGCCTCTGAGCCAGGGCCCATCCCCCAACAGTGGGGTTCCTGCTGTAACAGGTCTCCTACCAGGTAGGATAAGACACCTCTGTGTAAAAAATACTTCCACACACACTCCCGCGATGTTGGTGCAAAAACAGTCTGTTCGCCCTTCCTAGAGTACTGACCGGTAATACCATATTCAAAAGCCTTTTAAAAAGCAAATCCTCAGTGAAATTACAATTATTCTCCTGGGAGTACACCAAGGGAATTTTTAGAGATGTACGACAAAGATATTCATAGCAGCAGGTTTGTAAATCACCTAGACGGGAAATCATCAAGAGTGAAGTAAAGAAGTTACATATGGGACATCTGAACGATGGATTCTTCTGCAATCATTGAAGTGTGATCTAGAAATATTTAAAGAGGAGATGAGTTGTTTGCTGCACATTAGTGAAAGTGCAGAGAGTAAAACGTGATGTATGACCACGATGATTTTAAGTATGTATTACAAATAGACAAGAAAGGCTGGACAAATATCCACCTGAATGTCAACTGTGTTTCTCTGAGTTGGGATTCTATCTGTTATGGTCTCAGGGATGCTTTCCCATGTTTGCAAATTTGCAGATGATGAACATGTATCATCCATGTTTGCAAAGGGAATCAGTCGTGTGTGTGTGTGTGTGTGTGTGTATGTGTATCTCAATGGCACAGAAATAAAAGGCCAAGTTAAAGATCCATAGTGACTCACTGCTTCCCCAAAGTAAGTTTTCTCTCTCCCAGCTTGGAAATTATTGTGGAAAATGCCAGATGTGTGAGGCCTGGCTTGGACCTTGTTTGTGCAGAGCTGGGCTCCCCAGAAGGGCCATCCCCAACCACCTAGGCAGGGTCACCCAGGAGGAGCTGGTTACGTGTGCAGGCCTTGTTCCATGCAAGCATTCTTGGGACCAGAATCTAAGAAATATCTTTTACTTTTTTCCTCCAGAAATGTCTTTGTGTGTATGTAGTAAAATATACATAACAAAATTTACCATTTACCATTTCAGTAGCATTAAGTACATTCACATTGCTGGGCAACCATCACCATGATCTGTCTCCACAACTTTTTCATCATCCCAAACTGAAACTCCATACCTATTAAATAATAACCCCTCAGTCTCGGCTTTCCCCAGTGCCCAGTAAGCACTGCTTTACTTTCTGACTCTATGAATTTGACTACTCTCGGGACCTCGTACAGGTGGAACCGTACACTATGTGCCCTTTTGTGTTTGGCTTACTTCACTGAGCATCATGTTTTCAAGGTTGATCCGCGTCATATCATGTGTCACAACTTCATTCGTTTTGAAAGCTGAGTAACATCCCATCGTGTATATATAAAATCACCTTTTCTTTCTCCATTCATCTACCCATGGACACTGGGGCTGTTTCCACCTTTTGTCTATTGTGCATAATGCTGCTTCTTTTTTGTACCAAAAGTGTGAAAATATTTGTTAGTGTTCCTCTCTTCAATTTTGGGGGGTATATGCTTAGGAGTGAAATTGCTGGGTCCTGTAGTAGCTCTGTGTTTACATTTTTCAGGAACTCTCATACTGTTTTCCATAGCAGGTGCACAATTTTACATTCCCACTAACAAAGCTAACATTCCCAAAAACAGGGCTAATTTTAAAATTTTTTTGTAAAGACGAGTTCTCACTATGTTGCCCAGGCTGGTCTCCAGCTTGTTTTTGTTTTGTTTTGTTTTGTTTTAGACAGAGTTTCACTCTTGTTGCCCAGGCTGGAGTGTAATGGTACGATCTCGGCTCACTGCAACCTCTGCCTCCCAAGTTTAAGCAATTCTTCTGCCTCAGCCTTCTGAGTAACTGGGATTACAGGCACCCGCCACCATGCCTGGCTAATTTTTGTGTTTTTAGTAGAAACAGGTTTCTCCATGTTGGCCAGGCTCCTCTCAAACTCCCGACCTCAGGTGATCCACCCGCCTCAGCCTTGGTCTTGAGCTCTTGAGCTCAAGCAATCCTCCTGCCTTGGCTTCTTAAAATGTTGAATTACAGGGATGAACCACCATGCCCAGCCAGGAGTTCTTTATATATTCTGCAAATGAGAGATACTTTTTGTATATACAGTACTAAAGTTTAAACCAATTGTTAAAATACTAATTCATTACTTTTCAAATTTGGAAAACATAGAAAGGGAGGTACAAGAAGCATTCGGGTTTATATGCTTTGACTCAGCAATTCCACATCTAAGGATTGGATATGCACAGATTTAGCTGCAAGAATGTTTATCGTAAAAGAAAGAAGTAAGGAAGAGATGAAACTGAAAACAACATCAATATCCAATAATCTCACATGGGTTAAATAAAATACAGTCCCGCTGTGTATGATCACAAACAGTGCTGTGAATGAACACTAAATGATGTGTGACATTTAGAATATAGCCACGGTTACAAAGACAAAGTTGCAAAGCAATATTTACAGCATGATCCATTTTTGGTCTCAACAAATGCATAATTGTGTAAAAAGAAAGAAAGTCAAATGTTAACAATGGTGATCTGGTGTGAGGGAATCTCAGGCTACTTTTTTTTCTTTGTATGTTTTTCCAGTTTTCCAAATTTCATGCAATAAACATGTGGTCTTGCAATCGGAAAAAAAAGTTATTTTTTAAGGTAGCCACAAGCGTATATACAATGTTATCCCGATGATGTAAATATCTATATATTTAGATAAAAAGATACTCCAGGCCAGTATTTTGCCTGGTGACTCGGAAAGGTTTCTCCTTTTCTTACTTTGTACTCGCCTAGGTTTTACAAATTCTCCACTGTCTGGTTGTTTTACTTGGTTTAGGGAGTGGAAAAATACAGGAAAATTTGTTAAACTTTAAAGTGAAGATCCAATTTGCGCGAAAGCTCGGAATCAGCCCCACGGCCCGCGCGGCCTCACTGAGGCCCCTTCCAGTCCTTGCCCCGGCCCCGCCAGACCCCGCCCCACAGCCGCCGCCCGGCGAGCCTTTTCCTGAGCTTTCTGAGCGGGCCGCGCAGAGGCCCCGCCCAGGCCCACCCAGGCCCCGACCGCTCCACTGCGACCCAACATCCGTACAGCCCGCGGCCTGGGCTCTAAAAGATGGCCACCCAGAGGCGTCCAGCGAGGCATCCTCCCGTCCTAGTCAGGGTCTGCCCTGGGTGGGAGGGATTGTAGGACCCCCTCTCCGCTGGCTGTGACAGCCTAATCTGGTGAGCTGTTTCTAGCCAGAGCGCCCCTTCGGTGAAGTCTAAAGCCCCAAGATGTCAACGGCGGCTGCCGTGTATTGAAAAGCATGTGACAGGCCATCCTGGACTTACACGTAAATGTGTTCTCTCAGTACTCCTGGCAGCTGTATTAACGTGCATGCCACCCCTTTTCACAGATGAGGGGCCGAGGTCAGAGAAGCAGCTTGCCAGAGGCCCTGGAGGGCAAAGGGGCACAGCCTAGATTTGGACCCAGATCCTTGATTCTGAATCTCAGCGGTTAGCCTGTGTGCTGACCCGGCATCCTATGATAATAGTTTCTCTTCAGTCGGTGTAGCTGGCTGTCAGCTCTGTTGATTACCTTAGCTCACTGCTGCCTCCTCGAGTTGGAAGACCCGCTTACCCAGAGCTAAGCCCCTCTCCCAACTCAAGGTGCTCAGCATCCCTGAGCTTGACCCAAGTTGCCTGGAGATTCCCACCCACCTGTTACCCCAGATCTCCCAATACTCTGCCTCCCTTTGCTTGGGGTAGGAAAGGATGCCCTCTGCCCAGGATCTGAATGGCCGGTGTGCGGGGCCAAGCCTGCTGGGCCTGTGGTGCCAGGGCTACAAGTGCACAACCGAACACCCCCAGTGTACTCACATACATTGTCAAGCCAGCCCCCAGGGTGCCAAGGCTGCCTCTCCCTTCTGTACCCCGCCCTCCCTTGTAATGCGGAGGGGGCAGTCTGGCTTTTTCTTTGGCTTTCCAGGTTGGTATATGCTGGACGTCAGCAGCAGACAGGACACCCCAGCACAATCAGCCCGCAGCAATCCGGACTTTCTAGCCTCCAAGTGTACCTCAGAGCGGAAGCTGCGCATTTGATTTTTTTTTTTTTTGGCTCCATATTAAAGAACAAAGCATGGGACTGGACAGGTCCCTCTGTAAACAGAAAACACATGTCTTCTGAGAGAATGGGCCCTTCCTTTCCTGGTTTCATTTCCCATGGACAGAGGCCTCCTTAGGCCCGCTGACTTCAAGACCATGGAGGCTGTGGACCGAGGGCTGAGAGGAGGTGATTCTTCTTTGCTCAACTCAGGGACCGGACACTCGCCTTCCTTTTTTTTTCTTTTTTTTTGAGACAGAGTCTCACTCTGTCGCCCAGGCTGGAGTGCAGTGGTGCGATCTCAGTTCACTGCAAGCTCCGCCTCCCGGGTTCACGCCATTCTCCTGCCTCAGCCTCCCAAGTAGCTGGGACTACAGGCTCCCGCCACCAAGCCCGGCTAATTTTTTGTTTTTTTTTTGTATTTTTAGTAGAGACGGGGTTTCACCGTGTTAGCCAGGATGGTCTCGATCTCCTGACCTCGTGATCCGCCTGCCTTGGCCTCCCAAGGTGCTGGGATTACAGGCATGAGCCACCGTGCCCAGCTGATATTCGCCTTCTTGAATGGGGGCAAGGACAAGTGCTAGAGGTCTGCTCAGCAGTGGGATGTGGTCTGAGGAGGGAGGGCCCCTCAGAGACCTGAACAGGAAGTGGGGGTTTGGACCACCAAGCACACTAGAATTGTTTAGGGTTCTACCTGAGCTAGCTCCAGGTGAATGTGTGTTCTTTGGAGCCTGCTAGCCACAAATGGGCAGAGACGTCTAACTCAGATGAGAAGCCTGTGTCTGCAAAGAATGGGCATTCTTGGACTGAGTACCCACTGCTGTGTGGCCTTGGGCAAGTTTTTTAACCTCTCTGGGCCTCACGTTT
>JAKGGE010000785.1:0-32993 GCA_023748175.1 Hoolock leuconedys | reverse complement strand
GTCTAACAGATGAAAGCCTGTGTCTGCAAAAGAATTAAGGCATTCTTGGACTGAGTACCCACTGCTGTGTGGCCTTGGGCAAGTTTTTAACCTCTCTGGGCCTCGTTTCTCATCTGTAAAAAGGTCCCTTCCTTGCCCCAGACTTGGAATACAACCTTTACTCGAGGATATTTGATTCCCTATTGGGGAATGGTATTTAGAACCAAGACCCAGATACTAGGTATAATTGCTACCAGAGTTTTGGTACCTCTAGACTCTTTCAAGGGTCAGAACTAGGAAAACTCCTATTTTTAAAAATCATGAGTTCATCTGATCTCTCCCTTGTGACGTGAAGCTCCCCCAGGGTAGGGTGGCTACCCTGTCTGTGGTTCACCTGACATAGCCTCTCCCAGCCTGCTGGCTCTAGAGAGTCTGGGCAGTCTGGATGAGGAGGGTTCCCCCAGCACAGCACACACCTGCTCTACCAAGGGCAGCCAGATTTCTTTAAGTGGGGTCCCTGACCTGTTCCTCCTGACTGGGTGAGATCTCCTAACAGGCCCCCAGACGCCTCCTATAGGAACGTTCAGCTGGCATCAGCTCGGTGCCCCTGGGATGGAGCCCCCAGAAGGAGCAGGCCACCTGCTGCTTTGTAGCCTTCACTGGTGATACATCCAGGGAGGGACTGAGGTGACTCGGATCTGAGTGGACCCCAGCAAACCACAGCAGCCCCCATGGAAGAGTGGTCGACTGTTAAGGAAAACAAACAAACAGAAAGCAACAACAACCACATAAACAACAAAGACTCCATAAAACCCCTATTCACAGGTCAGCAACCTCAAAGATCGAAGGTAGAGAAGCCCACAAAGATGTCAAAGAATCAACGAAAACACTGAAGACCTCAAAAGCCGAGTGCTGCTTCTTCTCCAATGACCCAAACACATCTCTAGCTAGGGTACAGAATCATTGAGGCTGAGATGGCTGAATTAACAGAAGTAGGCTTCAGAAGGTGGTACAATGAACTTCACTGAGCTAAAGGATCATGTGTTCTCAACCCAATGTAAAAGAAGCTAAGAATCAGTAACAGGAGTTGATAAATCAGAATAGCCAGCTTTAGAGAGTGAACAGAACTGACTTGATGGAGCTGGAAAACATAACACGAGAACTTCACAATGCAATCACAAGCATCAATAGCAGAATAGACCAAGTGGAGGAAAGAATCAGAGCTTAAAAGACTATCTTCTGAAATAAGACAGGCAGACAAGAATAGAGGAAAAGAATAAAACAAACCCTCTGAGAAATATGGGATTATGTAAAAGACCAAACCTATGACTGATTAAATACCTGAAAGACAGGAGAATGGAACCGTTGGAAAGCATACTTCAGATATCATCCAGAGAATTTTCCCAACCTAGCAAAGACAGGCCAACATTCAAATTCCGGAAATCCAGAGAACCCCAGTAAGGCACCCATGAGAAGATCAATCCCAAGACACATAATCTTTAGATTCCCTCCAAGGCTGGAAATGAAAGAAAAAATGTTATGGGCAGCCAGAGAGAAAAGCGCCAGGTCACTACAAAGGCAAGCCCATCAGGACTAACAGTGGGCCTCTCAGCAGAAACTCTACAAGCCAGAGGAGATTGGGGAAGACCAAATAAAAGATATTTGTACCACTACGTTCATCGCAGCATTGTTTACAATAGCCAAGATATGGAAATAACACTTTTCAACATTCTTAAAGAAGAGAAATTTCCAACCCAGAATTTTATTTGGCCAAATTAAGCTTCATAAGCTATGGAGAAATAAGATCCTTTTCAGGACAAGCAAATGCCGAGGGAATTCACATCACTCAGGTCTGCTCTTCAAGAGCTCCTGAAAGAAGCACTCAAATATGGAAAGGAAAACCATTACCTGCCACCTCACAAAACACACTGAAGTACAGAGTTGTTAACTGTGAAGCAACCACATAAAACAAGCTTTCTTATTAAATAACCAGCTAGCATCGTGATGACAGGATCAAATCACACATAACAATATCAACCTTTAAATGTAAATCGGCTAAATGTCTAAATTAAAAGACACAGAATGGTAAGCTGGATAAAGAGTGAAGACCAATCGTTAAGGTTCTTAAGAGACCCATCTCACATGCAAAGACACACATAGGCTCAAAATAAAGGGATGGAGGAAAATTTACCAAGCAAATAGAAAACAGAAAAGTAGGCCATAATCCTAGTTTCTGACAAAGCAGACTTTAAATCAACAACAATAAAAATACAAAGAAGGACATCATATAATGCAAAAGGTTCAATTCTAATAAGAAGAGCTAACTGTCCTAAATATACATGCACCCAACATAGGAGCACTCCAGATTCATAAAGCAAGTTCTTAGAGATCTACAAAGATACTTAGACTCCTGACACAACAATGTGGAGACTTTAACACCCCTGACTGACAATATTAGACAGATCATTATTGAGACAGAAAAATTAACAAAGATATTCAGGACCTGACCCCAACAATAGAATATGACATTCTTCTCATCCCAATACGGCACCTACTCTAAAATTGATCACATAATTGGAAGTAAAACACTCCTTAGCAAATGCAAAATAACTGAAATCATAACAGTCTGTTGGACCACAGTGCAATCAAATTAGAAATTAAGATTAAGAAAGTCCCTCCAAACCACATAACTACATGGAGGTTGAACAACCTGCTCCCGAATGACTCCTGGGTAACAATGAAATTAAGGCAGAAATCAAGAAGTTCTTTTGAAAACCAATGAGAGCAAAGAGACAACGCACTCAGAATCTCTCTGAGATGCAGCTAAGTCAGTGTTAAGAGGAAAATTTACGGCACTAAATGCCCACATCAAAAAGCTAGAAAGATCTGAAATCAGCAATCTAACATCACAACAAAAAGAACTAGAGAACGAAGATCAAACAAATTCCAAAACTAGCAAAAGGCAAGAAATAAATCCAAGATCAGAGGGAACCAAAGAAGATAGGAGACACAGAAACCCTTCAAAAAGTCAATGAATCCAGAAGCTGTCTCTTGTTGAAAAAACTAATAAAATAGACCACTAGCCAGACCAATAGAGAAGAAAAAGAGAGAAGAATCAAACAGGATGCAAACAGAAGTGGATAAAGGGATACCACCGACCCACAGAAATACAAACTCATCAGAAAATACTATAAACACGTCTATACAGATAAACTAGGAAGATCTAGAAGCAATGGATACCCTGACACGTACACTCTCCCAAGACTGAAGCAGGAAGAAATTGAATTCCCTTGAATAGGCTAACAGCATGTCCTGGAATTGGGCAGGAAACAATCAAGACCAGACACAAATTTACAGCTGAATTCTGCCAGAGGCAATGAGGAAGAGCTGGTGCCATGTTCACTGAATCTATTCCAAACAATTGTAAAGAAGGGACTCTCCCTAAACCCAGCTTCATGAGGGCAGGCTGGTGGTTGTCAAGGGCTGAGGGTAGAAGGGAAAAAATTGCTTTCAAGGAGTTAAAAAAGGAAATCTCACAGTGAGAAATCTCAACACATTGTTTCAGATGCTGATTACTGTATGCATTTATCAAAATTATACAATCAAAATGTAGTGAATTTAATTGAGATAAAATTATATAAAACCACTAAGGAAAGAAAGCATCAAATGAGTCTGCAATAATATTTCTTAATTTAAATTTAACATTATAGACTATTTCTACCTCTTTGATTTTATATTTGTATATCTTTTTTGTTACATCTAAAAATCTTAGTTACCAATAACACTAAACAATTTATTTACAGTAACTCCTCTTCTCTCTGTGTGGGGGATAAGTTCCAAAGATTCCTGTTCCATGGTGAGCAGAGGCTGAAGAAAAGGCTGACAGATCCAGTTTCTCAGAAAGAAACATTTAATAGAAACTTAAGAACAGAAGCCATGTCTAGGTGGATCCTCACGCTGTTACCCCACAGACTGGGGTTTATATACTATAGGAAAAGGGCATGTTCTATAGGGCAATCTACCAGGAAAAGACAGCATGCTATGTATGCTACAGCCAATAATTTGTGTGTGATAACATCAAGGTTGTTTTGACCTAGGGCAGGGTTTACAGTAAGTACATGCTCCTACACAAGGAACAGTAGATAAAGAGGCATTCCAGGAACTGGATTAACTAGAAGCTCCATGGTAGATTAGCATCCAAGATGGAGTTACTTTTAGCCTCCATAACTCCCCTTTCAGTGGATTCCTTGAAACTGTGAATCATACCAAACTCTGTATATACCTGGCTACTCTTTCAATTCTGACAATGTTAGTTGCCACTTAGTAACTAACGGGCAGGTAGCTTATGCCAGCATGGATGTGCTGAACAAAGTTTACGTTTTTAAGTCCCGACAGGATGGGAGGGGATGGTGTGAGATATCATCATACTTCAGAATGGCAACACAATTTAAAACTTAGGAATTGTTTGCTTCTGAATTTTCCATTCAATTTATTTGGACTGGGGTTGACAGTAAGTAACAAACTGTGAAAAGCAAAACCACGATAAAGGACTACGTTCCTTTGGTTTCCACCTCTATAACATTTAAAACAACAGCACCAATATTACTGCTACTACAAACCAAGTGAAAATTAAAATTTCTTGTAGTTCTTTTGTATTCTCATAACAAACCTAACTAAAAATGTACAGCAGTGTACTAAGCTTAAAAGTCACTTGAAATATTTTTTTCTCTTGTGATTATGAAATGTTGTTATCTACAACTTGCTTCATTTTAATTTTATATAGACATTTATTGGGTCGGAAGTGGTGGTACTCCCACAATCCCAGCACTTTGGGAGGCCGAGATGGATCTGGATTACTTGAGGTCAGCAGTTTGCCTATGCCAACATGAGGAACCCTGTCTCTACTAAAAATACAAAATTACCGAGTGTGGTATGGCACCTGTAATCCCAGCTACCGGGAGGCTGAGGCAGGAGAATCGCTGAACCCAGGAGGCGGAGGTTGCAATGGGAGCCGAGATCACGTCACTACATACCAGCCTGAGTAATAGAGTGAGACTCAGTCTCAAAAACCCCTAAAAACAAAACAAACAAACAAAAATTTATTTTTCAGTGAATTTTATCTTTGAGTTATGTATGTCAACATAGAATCAAAAAATTAAAATTAAGTGAAGATACCTCAGAGAAGTCTCACCTTCATTTTTTATCCCTTCTACCTGATCTTAATCTCTGTCTCCCTAGTAGATGACCACTGCCTTATTAGTTTTGGTTTATCCTTCCATGTTTATTTCTTGCAATAACAGACAAGTATGTATTAGTCTTGTTTTTCCTTCACAAAAGTAGCATACTGTCACTACTAAGCTGCATTTTTCACTTAATACCACACCCAGGAGATCACTCCACATTGGTATAATGAGAATTCATTCCATTTCATGATGTACACACTCCATTATATAGATCTGTTATAAATCCGATTCATCCATTTCCTTATTGGTAGGTCCATGGGTTGCTCCTAGAATTAGTTTTAAAATTTTTACTATATTGAATACCACTATAGAAACTACTTTCCTGTTCTTTTTTACATAGTAGTGCTTGTCTAATGCCTCAATGCTGATCAATTTTGCTCAATGGTTGCTGCTAGTTTGCTTTGAATTTGAAATTAGATCCCCACGCTTGTAATACTCTCTTTTTTTTTTTTTGAGATGGAGTCTCCCCTCTGTTGCCTTAGCCGAGTGCAGTGGCACGACATCGCTCACTGCACCCCCACCTCCCAGGTTCAAACGATTCTCCTGCCTCAGCCTCCTGAGTAGCTGGGATTACAGGCAGCCATCATGCCCAGCTAATTTTGTTTGTGTGTCTTTAGTAGAGATGGAGTTTCATCATGTTTGGACTAGGTTAATCTTGGAAACCTGACCTCAGGTGATTCAATCACTGGCTCTGCAAAGTGTTGGGATTACAGGCGTGAGACATCACAACAGCCGGTAATAATCGCCTGTAAACAGGACTGAGAGACATGAGCAGACCTCAGGAAGATATTAGGTAAACTGTCCTCTTTGGACCTATTCAGAAACTTATATTCGAAGGTCTTTTATGCTTTATTTGTTCTATTGTTTAAAGTTGCTACTCTTTAATTATCAGGTGGAAAGTAAGTTTCTACAAAATAGCTGTCAATCTGAAATTGGATCATGCACTTCCATGATTGAGATAAAGGTAAAAGCTTCCACCCAGAGACAAGTTAGACTTGGAAGTATATATACAAGAAAACGAAAATCGGCATGGTCACCATCCATAAACCAATATGCACAAATAATAACAGGTAAAAATATGCATGCATATATTAACAATCTTTTTGAAAACATGCCTTTAATACCTAAATTTTTCTGCTTTTCTCTCACCTTAGTGTTATAAGCATTTTCCCACGTTATTAAGAAACCCATTGGTGTGATTTCTTCAAATAGCTGGAAGTAATGCATTGTATAGAGCAAAACATTAAAATTTTTCTTTATTAGTGAGTCTCTTTCTATTAAACAGAGATCCATTAGAAATCCCATATATATGGTTCAGACAAGATTCTGGCGATTCCATTGGCAGCTTTAGCCATTATATTTTGATCTTTATAGCTTTTCTTGTTTTCTTTCTTGGACTCCTTTGTTCTTATTTCATGGTGGCTCATATCTCACTGAGTTATCAATTTGTTTTTTGTAGTTTCTTCTATTTTCTGCATTGTCTCTGTTTCCTCCAAGCTACATTTTCCGTTTGTTTCAGTCTGTCTATTTAGTGAGAGCTTTTCCTCACATCTAATCGTTTGTGTGCATTATTATTTCAAATTGAGCACTTAACATGCCCCGGCTGGAATCTCTCATGCAGGTGGGTGGCTCCTAGAGGGTCCCAAATACCCATTTCTAGATGTATTCTTTGGGACCATTCAGTTCTTCAGAGAAAGGTCCCGCAGGTCTGGTCACCAGAATCAGTCCTGGAAGATGTATTAACAAGCCTGGTGGCTGGATTCTCTTGAACAGAAAGCTGAGGAAGAGGCTGGCTGAGGTGCAGCTCAGTGTGCAGAACTGTCAATTAATTCCCATTTTAGTGGGGCATCATCATCACAACCCTCTGCCATGCCAGGTCTTCCAGTACAGAGTCTTTTCTGTTTCAGTTCTCTAGAGATTAAATCACTCCTGTATCTCTTTGAAGACAGTTGAGGGTGGCTGTCTGACTGCTCCAAGAGATGGAGGATGTTAGGACTTTGTATTGTGCATTTCCCTAGGGATTTCCAATCAGTATTTACACGCCCTTCTCCCCACTGTGAGGCTGAGACTACCAGTTTCTTCTTTTTTTAATTTAGAAATCTTTGATGCTTTGTACCTATGTATGGGTATAATTTGATGTCTTGATACATGTATATGTTACAACAATCCAATCTCGTATTTAGTGTATCCGTCGTTTCATGCATTTAGCGGCTCTTTGTGGTGAGAGCGGTTAAAAACCTCTCTTTTTAGCTATTTTAGACTGCCCTTCCCTGGAGTCTTGGGGTTCTGTGGGGTAGATGTAGCTTTTCTATTTAGTATCTTCCCTTCGCATATGCACTTGCATTTCAGCTTCTTTTCAGCTCTGCCAAAGAATCCGTCTAATTTCCCCATCTGTTTCCACTCCTGAAATTTTTTATCAAATATCACGTCCACTATTATCCTTCTATAGTTCTCTTTATACTTGTCATTCATCCTTACTGTTGTTTTAATGGAGTTTTTAGAAGCATGCAGAAGTCTGTATATCTGTCCCCCATATTTACCTGAAACCTCAAGCAGTTTAAATTCGCTGTTTGGGACAATGTATGTTGTTTATGAAGTATATGATGATCCCCAAAGCCCGCCCATAAACTGAAGTATACATTGTGGCCCACAATTAATGAACCATTACCCTAGTGTTGTGTGGCAGTTAGAGGATCTCCAATTTGATACCATAGCAAGGGCACAACAGCATTTTGTGCATAAATTATCATCCACAGTTATGGCAATTTTTCTGTTTAAACTTGTTTGAATTTGCATTTCTTTAAGCTTATTTTTTCTCCCAAATATATAGTAGAGATCTGCTTTTTCTTCTTTTGTACCATTCATTATAGATCATATTTTATATTGTATATTATTATAGTATTTATATATCATATATAATATGTACACATGCATATTATATATGTATATGTGTCAACGTGTAATAACTATAACATTTTTCTGGATTAGTGGTTGTCTTTATAATTTCTCCATACTTTGCAGAGATGGAGATGACATTTTTAATTCTTTTGCACAAAACACATCAGATTCTTTTAGACAAAGGAGCCCGCCCAAAGGCATGTACCACCTCATGCCAGGCTAATTCTTAAATTCTTTTGTAGAGACAAGGTCCTGCCATGTTGCCTGGTGGGCTGGTCTTGTATTCCTGGTCTCAAGCAATCTCTCTCCTGCCTCAGCCTCCCAAAGAGTGAGCCACTGCACTGGCCAATGCTTAGTAAGCATAAATTGATTTTGGAGATGGGGCAGGTGAGAATCAGAGTCAAAGTTCAGATTTCTGAGACTGCTGCAGTTTGCTAAGTGGGGAAACATGTGGAGAGAAGCACTAGGGGAGTGGGACAAGAACCAGATTTGGGAAATGCTTACAGCAAAGGGGAGAAGGAGAAGTGGACTTGTGAAGATGGAGGCAGAGAGGTGCCTGAGAGGGCTGGCATTTGGAGTCTGCGCTATGCTGAAGAGTTGGGCGACTTATGAATGGGGCCAGGAATGGTGGGTAGCCTGCCTGTAATCACAGTACTTTGGGAGGCTGAGGTGGGCGGATCATCTGAGGTCAGGAGTTCCATGACCAGCCTGGCCAACATGGCAAAACACTGTCTCTGCTAAAAAAATAAACACACAAAAAATTAGCTGGGCGCTGTATGACACCTGTAATCCCTGCTACCGGGAGGCTGAGGCAGGAGAATCACTTGAACCTGAAGGCGGAGGTTGCAGTGAGCCGAGATGGCACCACCGCACTCCAGCTGGAGCCACAGAGCCAAACCCGGCCTCCAAAAATAAAAAATAAGGCTTATGAATGGGTAAAATGATCCTGCCCTAATCGCACTTTCTTGCCCATATTAAAGTTCCAAAGCTATTCCTGTAGACGTTGTTAAGACATCTGAAGAGAGAAAATGTGTTAAATTTCAGTGATATAAATTTATCTCACCAGAACTGCCTTTAGTGACTTGGGGTATAATCTGTCTTCTCTCAAGTGAAGCTAGTGCTGCAGATTAAAATGCCAGGGAATCCCAGTCCTCAACCATTCCTTTTCTTTCCTATTTAAGGAAGAATTATTAAGTAGCTGGAATTATCAAGGCTATTGTTTCTCAAATAGAAAGTTTAGTTCCACAGAGGAGTAGTGTGCCTTCCATTAGGAAGGAATAGGAGCTAAAGCAAACTCCCCACAGTTGATAGGGAAATGATTTTCAAACTGGACGTTTGATCTTTTGCTTCTTCCCACTTTTGGCTTGTCCTTGCTATCTCTGCCTCCTATCTCAACAATTCACCACTCTAATAAGAATAACTCTAACCCACTGTTTTGCAAGGGTGGTTCTGGCAAAGCCTCTACTATGTTTTGTTGGGGTGATACTTTAGGAATGCAGAAGCAATGCTGGATTGATAAGGCTGCAGGGAGCAGGGCAGACCGAGGAAGGGAGCACAGAATGAAAAGCGCTCTGTGAAACATATCTGTTGAAGATTATTCTGCTCCATCCTTATCAAATGTATTTAGTTACTTCACAAATATTTCGGTAAAACCAGCATTCTTTAGAAAGATTAGAGGCTAAGCATTGTCTTTTAGTCCCGTAGCCTAAGTTTTAATAGCACTGTGCCTTTGTTTCTGTTAGATTTCTGTTGCTTTTCATTCAGATCAGTGACATATGAATACATCCCACGGTATAGCCTGTCATTTTCAGTGTCTAAATGTAGGGTATTCCTGACAAAATTACCCCGTGATGATTCCTTGGATTTTCTAAAGATTGCTTTTTACTATCAACTTGATCACATATATTTCCATGGCCTTAAAATCAATGCTCGTTAAAGGGACCCAAGCTCAAATCTTTGGCTCTTGATTTTCATTCTAATTAGAATTACTGTGATGAAGGAGCAGGGATTTGAATAAACAAACATTTACTGAGTGCCAGCTGTGTGCAAGACCTAGTGATGCTCTTCTTGTTGCACTGTTTGTTTGAGTAGAATGCTATGTGCACCCGATGCAGGAACAAGAGGCAGGCAGGGGTAGAGGAGAGAGAAGCTTGGGAAAGTTTTCCAAGATTAATTATCATGAAGGTGGGGCATTTGGGATGCTCTGGCGCAGATGGTAATCAGCAGTACTAAAATTATACTCTCATATTAAATCAGTTGTAGTGGATGGGTGGGATCCATCCAGCCAGGTATGGCTAAGGATGCTGCAGCTGTCGTATGAGTTCTCTTTACGTATTTCGTAGCTCATGTGTTGGTGGAGTTTGCATTTTATTCTTCTGGATTTCTGTTGAAAATAATCCCCAGTTTTTTAGGTTTTACTAGAAAATTTCTAGTACAATACAGTTAATAGTAGAAATTAAACTTTCTAACAAAATCGTGCCAATAAGCTAAATCTTGGCTCTTAATTTTCATTCTAATGAGAATTACTGTGATGAAGGGGTCAGTGATTAGATTGAGAGAAGATGTGTGAACATACAAATCACCTGGAATGATCAACATCTCAGTGGAGTCACTGTGCAGTCAATACTTTAACATTTTCAACTTATTGGTAAGGGTACTTACATTTACTACACAGGATGTGTGAATGGATCTTGTAGCATGAGTTCTAAATTATGTCATTTCATGGCTAGGCAGCTATAATATTCTGTTTATTAATATTCCTGCTGAAATTAGATGTGGTGGAGCTGGAGTGAGCTGGCTGGTGGGAATCAGGAAAGTAAGGTGCATATTTCAGCAGCATCCTTCTGGCAGGTTCAGGCTGAGTGGCATGTGAAGGCTGGGATGTGGCCTTTTATTTGGTTTGGCTGGAGCCATTTTTCTCAGATTCATCACACTATGGCATTAGCCCCAGGGTACCAGAAGATATTTGGTGCCATTTTGAAGGGAATTTAATCACTGAATGTTAAATGCATATGATTGGTATTCAACACATTTAATATTCAGCATCCTAGGACAAGACATAAACAAAATGTGATAA
Source organism: Hoolock leuconedys (assembly GCA_023748175.1). Classification (NCBI taxonomy): domain Eukaryota; kingdom Metazoa; phylum Chordata; class Mammalia; order Primates; family Hylobatidae; genus Hoolock; species Hoolock leuconedys. The sequence goes on along the minus strand of JAKGGE010000785.1, from coordinate 21,797 downwards.
TTTTTAGCAAAAAAATCATGATTAAGAAATGTTTTAGTGAAGTTGGCATGAGGGCTCATGCCCATCCTCAGCACTTGGAAGGTCGAGGTGGGTAGATCACTTGGTCAGGGCTGTCACATTAGAATGGCTAACATGGTGAACTCCCCGTTCTACTCAAAAATACAAAGTTAGTTGATGTGGTGGTAGGTACCTGGTCTTTAGTTACCGGGAGGCTGAGGTGGCAGAATGTTGAACCCGGAGGAAGTTGCAGGAAGTTGAGATCATGCCACCATCTCCAGCCTGCTGTGAGCAAGACTCAAAAAAAGTTCTTAGTAAGCCACGTATTCACATAAGATGATGCCTTGGAGAGGAGAATAGTCTGTCCCTCTGTATTTTCTGTAAATTGGTAGTTAGAGCTATTTCCATCAACTCTAGAGGATAAACCATTTGGATTAAATTATTTTGACAAGAATATTTCTTTATTATTATAATTTTTTTCGAGAAGAAGTCTTACTCTGTCACCTAGGTTGGAGTGCAGTGGCACGATCTCGGCTCACTGCAACCTCCTTCCACCTCTGTCTAAGCTTGCTCCTCCTGCCTCAGCCTCCCGAGTAGTTGGGATTACAGGAACGCGGCCACCACACCTGGCTAATTTGTGTAGTTTTTACTAGGAGATGGGGTTTTGCCATGTTGGCCAGGTTGGTCTCGAACTCCTGACCTCAGGCGATCCGCCCACCCTAGGGCCTCCTCCCAAAGTGCTGGGATTACAGGCATGAGCCACCAGCTCCCGGCTAAGAGTATTTCTGTAGGTGGTGTAGGAGACATGTACAACAAGTCATCATAGAATGCTTGGTTGTTTTTGGTTCTGTTAGCAGTCACTGATGATATTTTCCTACATCTCTTTCCTTATTAGGAATTTGTAAATATTGATATTTTACTCTTTTTTCTTTTTATTAACTGGCGTATTTTTGAGAGAGAAACTTCCTTCCCAACTATTTGGTTACCCTGAGATATAGTTTATATGGAAAAGTCAGGATAATGCTTACTTGGGGCCATAAACGGATGGATGGTTTTTCTAACTAACAAGATGTTATTATATTTGCTTCCAGGATAGAATAGTATTTTAAGAAATTTAAAATAGACAAAATAAAGGTAAGAAAAGCCATTTTACACTAACCCAGGTGGTGTTTACTTTTTGGTGCCCCTAACTTCTTCTTACACCTCAGGGCTCCCCTCTGGATAATTCAACTCCAGCTCCTTTGGAATTTCTTTGTGATGCGGTGTGCTGCAATGAATTATTTAACCTTTTGTCTTTTGAATATGTCTTTATTTTATCATAATTTCTGAAGGATTATCTAGTGGATATAGAATTCTAGGTAGATAGGTTTTTATTTCAACACCCTAAATAATGTCATTTGGTTGCCTTTTTTTCCTGATGACAAGTCAGGGCATCATTTGTTTCAATTGATTCTGCATATAATATGTCATTTTTCTCTGACTACTTTAAAGCTTATTTTTCAGTATTGGTTTTAGCTGTTTGAATTTATGGTATTAGCTAGGTAAGTTTTATTTTAAATTATTTTTTAACCTTGCTGAGCTTTGCTGGTATTCCTATATTTATTCTGCCTGAAGTTGACGATTTAATCAGTTTTGGAAAATCATTGGTCAATATGTCTTTAAATATTTCTAGTGTCTTTGTTTCATCTCTTTTTTTTCTCTTTGGGACCTTTAAATAACACATGTAAGTTAGACTTGATTGATATTGTTCCCAGTTCTCAGATGTTCTATCCCACCTTCCCCATTCTTTTTGTATTTCCTTTGGTATAGTTTTTGAGGAAATGATTTCTTTAATTTCTATCAGAATTCAAGATACAACAAGAAAACACCAAAAAAAAAAAAAAAAAACATGGAGATACAACGAATCAAGTTCCATGATGATCTCTTATGAATTTAGAATATTTTAATATAAATGGACAACTGGATGGGAGACCTGAACAGGTTCAGTGGGAGTCAGGCCCCACAGGGGGGAAATGGAGGAAAGACTCCACCAACACTTGCCCAGGGATGGATCCCGAAGCAAGCAGGCTCCTGGGGCCATGGCCATGTTTATGATTGAGAAGCAGCTGGAGGGGGGGAGGAGAGACACATGATTATCTGGGCAGAATCAGGTTGGGGCAAGTGGGGATCTGATGGCCCCATGGGCCAAACCCCTGAGGTCACAGGAGGGGACCCAAAGTGGGCTAGTGAGTGAGGTCCTGAGTGAGTGGGTCAGCAGCTGGAGGGGCCCCTCCAGCTGCCCACGGGTTCCCTCCACTGCTGCCAGGGGCCTGCCCAGGGAATAACAGGCAGCAGCCCACCCTGCTGCAGATAGAGCTAAGGGCTGATGCCAGTAAGGGAAGGGCTTGCCAGGCCTTGCCACCTGCCCCAGAGGTCTGTGGGAAGAGAGGACAGGTCAGGAAGGGTGGGGACAGGGTCTCAACAGGCTCAGATCCAAGATGGTGCCAAGGTTCCAGCTTGTTTGCTGGGCACCCCATGAGGTAGGGCTGCACTGGGGACCAGTGACTCTAGTTAGATAGGAGACAGCAGCTTCTCAAGAGGGCCCCTTCACAGCCGCCATGCGTCCCAAGGACAAGAGCCAAAAGTACGACACCAGATATGTCTGAGCTGACCCCTGGCAGGTATGACAACAGAACGGAGCTTCTGGCCAACAGTTCCAAACCATATGGGCAGCCTGGGGACTGTAGCTTCCCATGGCACTAAAGAATTGTCAGGTCCCTGGTACTGCTGTTGACTGCCTGGGGAAGGCCCAGAGCAGAGGCAGCCAGAAGCTCAAAGTTACAATGCCAGCTGGGTGACGGCTGGGTGGAGGGCAGAGCCCCCGCCCCTGCGGTGAAGCACTAAGACAATTTGATTGGCAGGGACCACATTCTTCTATCTAGTGCCTCAATCAAGTCCTGACTTGGGGAGGGGCATGACTGGATGTGGTGGGAAGCTGCCGGGGCCCAGGAAGGGAGCTAGACTGGGGCACTGCCCAGTGCTTCCTGGGGGACAGGGAAGGGAGGGAGGCCGAGGAGAGGTTGGGACCTTAAGTTCTCTTCTGCCTTCTCTTGATGCCAGCCTCATCCTCTGAGGCACATGGACTCAGCCCCATCAGGTCAAACTAGAGGGCATCACTCATCTTCACAGCACCAGTGTCACAGGGATCCTGTCAAGGGTCAGGATATGGATGTACTTGACATGAGGGAGCCAGACAGGACAGGGCTCAGCCCAGCTGTGCCTTTAGGGAGTGTTGGGAGAAGAGGCATCTATGGAGGAAGAGAGAGTAGTATAGTTTCTTTTAGACCCGAATTCATGGCTTATAATTTTTTCCTCAGCAGTGTCCAAATCTGTTGTTGATCAGGCCACTGAATTCTTCATTTCTGATATAATTTTTTACTTTCAGTATTTCCATTTTTGTTTCTTTTTATATAGTTTCCATCTCTCTTTGTTGAAATCCCTATGTGCTCAAGTGTGTTCTGTCCACATTGTCTACTTCCAGAAGATTTAACATGTTTATTTTAAAGTTCCTCCTGTGTAATAATTCCTCTACCCTGATCTGTTTCCAATGATGGTTTTTTTCACTTAACCTCTCATATATCACATTTTCTTTGTTGCTTCATGTGACTAATAATTTTTGATTGTGTGGTAGTCATTTTCCTTAAATAACAGTAGAGGTGGAGATAAAAACATTTACTCCCAAAAAAGGACACACCCTTCTCTCTCAGGCCTCCGAGTAAGGCACACCTTAATTTGGCTGATTTGGTTCAGTTTTATACATATTTTAGCTTGATTCCCATTCTCCACTGGCTTCAAATGAATATGGTAGAATCAGGACTTTCTTTTCAGTAAGAATTAGGAGTCTGAACACTGGTGAATCTCCCCAGGGATCTCCCTTTGCTTTACAGATGAACTGTCTGAATTTTGAGCCTGAGATCTCTTGTTTTACAGCCTGGCTGTCTGCTTTGGGGTCGTTGGAAAGTTCCTACTGCTTTCCCACTTGTGCCTTGTGGCTTTTTGCCTCGAGATATCTGGTTTTGCTACCTCACTCAGTCTTTGGAAAGTTGCCTGCTTAACTCAAGAAGGCTGGCTACCAGCGGGGATTTCTACAGGTGTTCTGCCCCCATCCCAGGCTGTGGAAGCCTCCCTACACTCAGTATGTGGGCCCATGTACCTTAGCTATTTATTAACACAGGACACACATTTCCCAATGTAATTGCTCCTCACTTTATATATCCCAGAGATCAATTTGTTCATCCAGGATACTTTAAAAATTTTATGACTGCACAGTGTCTAATTGTACAGCTCTAACAAGTTGTTCAGTCATTACTTTTAATGGAAAGTTTGATGTTTTCAACAGCTTGTTATCATAATAGTGCTGCAATAAGTAGCATTTTCATATGTTTTCCAGTCAGTCTCTTGAGATAGATACCTAGAGGTCAATTGGCTCCCATCAGAGAGTAAGTGAATTTGTAGTTTTGGAGACGTGGAGTGAGGGAGAGAAGACCATTCCAGGCAAGGCTAACAGAGTAAACAAAGGTATTGAGGTGGAGACATGCCAGTTTGTTCAGCATTAAGAGTATCAAACTTGGTCTGGCTAGTATGAGATATACAGAGGCAGGAAGCTGGGTGATGGCATCAATACCCATGATAATTGATATAGTTACAAGTAATTGACTGCTAAGGCAACATCTTCATTTCTGTCCTATTGGTACCAGGAAAACACTGCTTGATTTTGGATTAAAGAAAAATGACATGCTCCAAATGACATTTTAGAGAGATGAATAATAAGCAGCAGTATGATAATTGGAGAACTGTCTTGAGCTATGGAAACTGACTGGTGGATTAATGGAATATCTATCTATATGGATGTTCAGAGTTACTAATGGGACAAACAGAGAAAAATTATCCCAAATCTCTGAGGAATTCTTCCCCTTGTAAACTGTTCATGTTCATGCTTCCTTCTCCAGGAGCTTCTGGCACCCCACGGCACCTTTTTCCTTCATGACATTGTGTGTGACTTATGAAGGAAGAAAGAGCACGCCATATGCTACCATAGGGAGAAATGTTACCATAGGTACTGGGAATACTAAGGCAGAATTAACATAGTATATGGTTTTCATCGCATGTAGAAGACAAGAAGAAATTTTCCTGGAAATCATCTCTGTTAGGACTTCATTCATTAGATAAAGATTCTTTAACTTTGAGGGGTTAAACATGTGTATCAGCGATGACAATGAGGTGTGCTGTAGGGAACAAATAGCTGTATTATCTCCTTTGGAATAAAACATCAAAGCTTTTTTTTCCTCACAGTACGTGTCCATTTTTGATTGGTAAGAGGACTACAGTTGATTGTAGACCCCTCAAGGGCCTGGAGTTAATGGAGTTAAGCGCCATTTTGACCATTGCCAACCATGATACCAGAGGGAATGAAATGTGGTAAGCTTTGTTCTTAAGGTTTCTGTCCAGAAGTGTCTCAAGTCACTCATTTCAGTGCCCCAAAGTCACATGGATGTATTTCTATTCTAGAAGTGGGACAGTGCTGCTTATGGGCCAGGAAGAGAGAGAAAAGTAAAAGATATGTGACCACCTGATGACTGCAGAGAATTACCTAATAATCTTATAAAAGCTGTGGACTCTCCCTCCCACAATATGCACAGATGTACACATTCCTGGTACAATTTGTTTCAATTTCAAATTAGTTTCACAGGTGTCCTGAAACCTATATACTGATTCTGTAAAAGATCCAACTAAAGGATGAGAACTATACTTCAAATTACATATCGTTGTTAATTTCTGTACCAATATTTACTATGGAAAACATAACTCTCTTATATAAAAGCAATCTCAGTTCTTTTCACTTACTATGTGAAGTGCTAGAGAGGATCTAAACAGTATTAGATTCTTGGAATATATTCTAAGAGCAGCATAATCCGACACAATAAATTGAAACTGTCGCCGACAACACTGTCACTTCTTAGCAATGTGATTAGTCAAATTGTCAGTGAGGGTTAGATAAATTACTTAACATCCTGCATCTCTCAATTTTGTTTTCTCTAAAATAGAAATCATAAAACCTTCTTCACAGGGTTGTTGAACATTTAAAGGATGGATATTTATGGGTTGGGACCAATATGTACTTTTGTAGCCTATAATTTTGCAAAGTTGGGTGGTATTGTGTAGGTATGGGCTGGAGAAAGTGTTGACACCATTAGTTCAAGGTTATTAGAAGGTGGTCTTGTGTAATGCTATAAAGACACAAGGCTGTATGCCCTCCTGTTGATTTATAGCCAAGTTGCAGAAGCGAACATATGAGACCATTGAAAATGGAAAAGAGAAATCATAAGACAAGTATGGATCGTGCCAAGTGATTACTTCAGAGAAATAAGTGCTTTAAGAGAATTCAGACCAGGAGGGAGACTACTATTGGTGGGAGGGATCATGGGAAGACTTTGTGGAAGGAGGTGAGGTTTGAACTTGAAGGATTGAATTTGGGTTGGCCCAGTGGTGTAGAAGGTGGCAGCCATTTGCTCAGAGGGAATGATGGAACAAAGCACAGGAATTAAACGAAGTGATGCATGTGAACGTATATGGGGTTGTTGAGCATCTAGGAAAGCGCCTCACAGGATAGTAATGACCAGGTTCTTGCTTGGAAGACAGAAGTGGGGGAGTGGGTGCTTGGGGAGTGGTTGCTCAGGCACTGGGGCACTTGGAAGGGGTTTGGTGTGAGAGAGAGATGAAGTCCCACAGGGATGTAGGCTGGGGCTGGTCACAGGCAATTCTAGGGCCTCAGTCCAGCAAGCTGCCACCTTCTATTACCCCGGTGTGGCACCATTGTCCCTCCAGAGCCAGGGGTTCAGCAGGTTCTTCCACTTCTTCCAGGAAACACAAGTGGTATCTTGTAATCCACCATTCCAGGGATATTTTGCATTTTAGTAAGGGAGCAAAATCATAAGCTAAAGTCATATATATCTACATGCTGAATGGTGAACTGCTTTAAGTGGTGATAGGAGTTTGGGTGGCCTTCTAAAATCAGCCATCTTGTTTGCAGCTGCCCTTACCAAAGCTGCTACACTTCATTGACACTCTGAAGCTCACTCCTTGAATCAAATGCTTGCCATTTCTGCCCCCCTGATAGCCGTCATTATGAACAGGGCTCGAGGAAAGCAATACTGAGCAGAGTGTTCATCCCCACTTTGAAGAACCAGCTCAGTGTTAATATTTTCCCTAGTTTACCTAAAATTGATTTTTTTAAGGTATTCTTACTATTTTTAGAGATAGGGTCTTGCCCAGTCACCCAGGCTGGAGTGCAGGGGCACGCGTGATCATGAGCCACTGTAGCCCTAAACTCCTGGGCTCAGGTGATCCTCTCTCCTCCCAGCCTCCCAGAGTAGCTGGGGATACAGACATCACCACCATCAGCTAATTTAAATACTTTTTTTTGTAGGGGCAGGGTTTCTCTATGTTGCCCAGGTGGTCCCCAAACTCCTGGCCTCTAGTGATCCACTCTGCCTGGGTGATGCCACTCTTAAAGTGCTGAGATTGCAGGCATGGACCATGGCATCAAGCCTGCAGTGATTTTTTTTTAAATCAGTTAATCCTTTTGTAACTCAAATTAGGCATTTTCAGCAAGAGGCTATTGCTCACGTGTACCCAAACGTTATTACTGCTCTTTTATATGATTTCTCCAAATGGTCACTTTCTGTTTGGTTAATCCTTTGCCAAGCTATTCCTGCATCTTATCAGTAGGAGATATTGGAAGTCTATAGAGAAAAAGATATCTGAGCAGGCATGTGGAACACTTTAAGACTGAGCCCATTAGATTTTAATATAAGAAGCGAGTCTCTCTCTGATTTTCTATTCCAGCAATAGACATCACAGGGAACCTAAAATGATAAATGGGCAAATGTTAATTTACCTGTTTCTCACTTATACTGTTACTTTGATGAACTTGGCAAAACATCTCAATTTTTTTATTTTGATGAGAGTGAGTTCGAGTGTATACCTATGATAAATAATATGGATTTATCACCTTTCTTCTACTTAAATTAATCTGCTAGTGCAGCTAAGGAGATATGTTTGCTTAATTGAGAATGGTGCTGAAGGCTGAGTGCAGTGGCTCATGCCTTTAATCCCAGCACTTTACTTGGGAGGGCTGTGAGGTGGGTGGGTCACTTGGGGTTGGGAGTTTGAGACCAGCCTGTCCAACATGGTGAAATCTTGTCTCTACTAAAAATACAAAAATTAGCTGAGTGTGGTCATACGTACCTGTAATCCCATAATCCTAGCTACTAGGAAGGCTGAGGCAGGAGATAGAAACTGAACCCAGGAAGCGGAGGTTGCAGTGAGCTGAGATCGCGCCACTGCACTCAGCCCTGGGTGACAGGTGGAGACTCCATCTCAAAAACAAAACAAACACACACAAACAGAAGCAAAACAAAAACCATGCTGAAAAGTGTTTTGACCACTGAAATACTGAGGCCAGGACCCACTTCAGGACACTGAAGGGTGCCCACCAAGCTAGAGAGGGATGGAAATTCAGTAGACATTCAACATTCATCTACCAGACAGAGCCCCTTTCCCCTAAGGCATCTCAGTTTCTCATTGGTCCCTCCCCTGTGAGGTGGGCAAACAAGTCAAACTGCCAGGGGTGCTCTGCTAATGGAGCTCCCCCCCTGTGGAAGAAAATCGGGAATTTCCTCTAAGCTGTAGTTCTCCCATTTTGCTTGTGTTTGCTTTACTTTCTCCAATATACCAAGCACTTGTGTACTGTCTCTGGGCGCATTACTGTTCACCTTGAACTGTTTTAGATGGTCCTGTGGGCTCCTTCCTCACTTGCTACATGTTGCTGGTCAGTTATTGCCCTTCTCAAAAATGCCTTTGCTGACCATCACGCCTACAGTAGTCTCCTGCCCTAGCTATGACCCTGAGTTTCTTTCTTGTCTTTCTTCATAGCCCTCTTCACTGTTTTCACATCTGACTCCTCACTAGAATATAAGAGCCAGGAGGGCAGGGGAGCTTTGTTAGCCATGGCTGTATCAGTGCCTTAGGACAGTTACCTAGCATTTTAGTACATATTCAAAACAGGTGCAGGAATAGATAGGCCCTTTTCTCTCTCCCTCCAGTGCAGCCAGGCAGATAAGTGACTTAAGCGGCCAATCAAGACCCTCTCCTCTGGGACTGTTAGAGCAGTAAATGGCCAAGGGAGACACTTTAGATCATTCCTGGTTGCCGAGGGACAGTGATGGCATGAACTAACCAAGCTGGGGTTCCCTTCCTCAACTGCTGGTCTCTGCAAGGCCCTTGCCCAGCCCATTACCAAACTAGTTCCCCATCCTTTATTACTTCACGGCATGCTGAAATGTCCCTTTCCACAAATCCCCTTTGGTCCTAAGTTAGGTGGGCGAGTCTCTGTTACCTGCCACAAGAACCTTAACTGATGCTCATGTAGGAACACCAGCTATTCCAGTCCCCAGCACTTTGTCCTGGCACAGTCAGCACCCAGATAGTTACCATGAGGAAGGTATTGAGTCTGGTGCGGCTGGTGTGGCTTGTGGACCAGCCACGATACTTTATAGCTCACTCTTACTGGTTTTGCCTATAGATGCTGGCAATCCAACACTTTGGGAGGCCGGATGGGTGGATCTGGGTCGGGCATTCAAGACCAGCCTGGCCAACATGAGTGAAACCAGTCTCTACTAAAAATACAAAAAATTAGCTGAGTGTGGTGAGCGCGTGCCTGTAATCCCAGCTACTCAGGAAGGGCTGAGGCAGGAGAATCACTTGAACCCGGGGAGGCAGAGGTTGTAGTGAGCGGGGGGGTGCACCACTGCATAGCCTGGATGACAATTACAAGACTCTGTCTCAAAAAAATAAAAAAATAAATAAATAAATAAAAAATAAAGGAATAATTTTTAAAATAGATACCACCTGGATAAGCTGGGCTATTTCATTATAGGTAGTTTTCAATGTTCTCTTTTCTTTTTGAGTTTGTTTTCCCTCTTCTTGACTTGTCACATATAAGCAATCCCCACTCTGAGGTACAGTCAGTTTGTGTTTCCATGCATCTTTGTTACTTCCTCAGAAAAAGAACCTATTATTTAAGGTCATGCATTTTTAAAATAATTGGATTTCTGTATTATCATTTATAGTTAATAGGTGTTGGCAGTCTTAAATGTTTTGCAGAAATAAAGGTTGAGAGTGGCTGGTATAGAAGCAGAGGTTAAGGGGCTTTTCAGCACTCATGGCTATTGGAAGAGATGGCAGTCAGTCCTTCCAACAAATATCATCTCTAGGCTGAAAAAAGTATTCTGGAATAATTGGAGGCTAAAACCCTAAATTGACTTTTTAGGCATATAGGCCATGAATACTAAGTAGTGTTCTTAGTAATGCTCCTCCAGTTCAACACAATTTTCCCCACATTTGGTACTTTAGTCAAAATGTGGTAAGTGCCAATCAAACACTAAGTGTTTTGTTTTAAATATTAAACTTTAAAGTGCTACATCAATTTTTTAATGTGTAGCTCTCCTTGAGAGAAATCTCACCCAGGCTGCTCTTCCCTATCCAGTGAAACACTTGGGGGCACTGGCAAACTCTCTCGGGTTACGGGGAAAAGGCCCGGCCACACTGAAATCCCTCCTCAGAGCACCTCTGAAAGAAACCAATCTGTGAGCAGAGGGCAGGCTGGCTCTGAATTACTTAAAGCCTCTATTTCCAAAACTGTGTTAACCAGTCATGTACTCAGAGTTTGCAACCCCAGGAAGTTCTTCAGTCAACAGATTTTAGGGCTTACCTCTTGCAAAAAGAATTGCTGATTGGAAGAGAATCATCTAGAACATGCCAGCACAGCAGTTTGTATTGATGGTATTGGAGGCCCTAGTGGGGAAAATGTCTCTGGAGGGATGGTCATGCCCTTGCCTCAAGGATGTCATCTGGAGTTACTGCAGTATTTGAATGAGGGTGGTGATTGTCACAGCTGCTTCTGGATTTCTGTTAAGGATCACTGCAGATGGGCACTTCTTGTTCTTTATCATGTGTGGGGGGGTGGGAGAAAAGGGCCGGGAGTGGGACATGAATTTGTAAGAGCAGGTACAAGGAGGAAGGACGGATCATGATGCCTGACTTGGTACTCGGGCAGAAATATCCTGAAAGGTGGTAAAAGGTGGGAGGAACACTGATCATGAACATTGTTAACCTCTTGCATTTCTCCATTGTTCTGTTCATTCACTTATGGAAGTAATTTATTGATTAACTCCATGGCCAGAGAAAGTCCTTGCTGGATTTCAAATGTCAGGTAGCTGGTGTATTTGAAACTTAGCAAGATATGTAGAGTGGTAAGAGGAAATGAGGTGGGTCATCAGTCTGTGGTTGAGTTTGGGTGTTCTGTCACTGGCCTGAGGACCCTATTAGAGCCTCAGCCCAGCCAGCCACACCATGAGGTGAGTAGGCTCATGCACCATCCAGAGTCTGCTCTGGGCTTGAAAACTTCAAAAAAAAAAAAAAAAACAAGAGAGAAAAACCCCAGCATTATGTTGCAGTTTTAGACCTTCTAAGGCTATGCTAAATAAGACTTCACCGTAGGTAGTTTGAGGATATATAAAGGCATAACAAAAGAGAATTTGAATTTCAGAATAATAGTAGATGGAATTGTGACCGACTGTGGAACTTTAGAGATCAAGGATTTCATAGCGGTGCAGTTTCAGGCCACAAACTGATTATGAAAAACATAGGGAAGAAAATGATATACTTTGAGATATTAGGAAGAAAATGATATACTTTAGATTTTAGGCTGGATCTTTTTACTAAACCTCAATAGGACTATACTGTGGTTAGACATTCGGCTCCTATATGATGTGCAACCGTTAAGCCAGCTGTCCTAGCGGTTAGGGTATATAACCACATGCTTGACTATTTAGGTAAAATTAAATACTATTAAACATTTACTTTCTGTTTTATGTTGCTATAACAAATCTACAGACTGGGTAATTTATAAGAACAGAAACATATTTTTACAGTTCAGGAGGCTGGGAAGTTCAAGATCGGGGATGAGAGCCTTCATGCTGCATCATCATGACGAGGAGGGGTGAGGGGTGAGAGAGAGCAGAGAGAGGAAGCGAGAAGGGGCTGAACAGGCTTTTATAGCACAACCCACTTTTTGCAATAACTAACCCATGCTGCAATAACAACATTAATTCATTCATTAGGGCAGGGGGAGCCCTCATGACCCTAATCCCTTCATATTAGGCTGCAGCCCCCCAACACTGTGCATGGGTTGGAAATGTCTGGGGGGACACATTCCAGCCACAGAACCTCCCTCATTTACATTAGCACATTTTAGTTATAAGTGGTTTGTTGGTGGACAGCACAGGTACAAGAACATTTCCATAATTTCAGAAAGCTCTACTAGACAGCACTGCAATGTGAGGTTAAGAAAATTGGGAAATACAATGTTTCTATTAAATGCATTTTTCTGGCCGGGCATGGTGGCTCATGCCATAATCCCAACATGTTGGGAGGAGGGCTGACACAGGTGGATCACCCAGGTCAGGAGTTCGAGACTCCAACCCTAGTAACATAGTGAAACCCTGTCTCTACTAAAAATACAAAATTAGCAGGGGGCATGGTGTGGGTACGTGCCTGTAATCCCAGCTACTTGGAGGCAGAGCCTGGGAGAATTGTGAACCTGGGTGATTGGAGTTTGCAGGGCGAGATTGCACCACGCCAGCCTGGGAGACAGAGGGGAGACTCCATCTCCAAAAAAAAATAAATAAAATGCTTTTTCTTATTTCTTCAATGGATTTACCACAAACTTCAGCTCACTCAGCTGTAATCACCACACCCTCAGCACTTTTGACGGGTGGTTTGTGACTCCTCTGCTACAAGAAATGTAGACAGCATTGGGTGTAGATATTTTTATATTTTTTATATTTTGTCCTTCTATCCCCAGCACCTACTTGCCTTGCATCTGCTGCTATTTCCTCATCCTCTCTTAGAGGAGGCATCATCCCCTTCCTGTTTGTATAATCTCTCCATCACTGTGCACTAGAATCCAACTCTTCTGTCTTTTCAATGAACAGGCTTTATCAATTATCTGAAATTTTTCTTCCATTGTATACTACATACAAATCTGTAAATGTATGTCTCTCTATATTTAATAGATTCACAGAAAGTTTGAAAAAAAATATAAAGGAGATCCTGTGTACCCTTCACTTGGCAGTTTTCTCTATTGGTAATACGGTTGTAACTATAGTGCGGAATCAAAACCAGGAAGAGCGAGCATTGGTGTGATCCTCAGAGCTTCTTAAGATTTTACCAGCTTTACATGCACCCATTTATTGTGTGTATGTATATATATCTATTTATATAATTTATGTAACATTCAAGAATGTTAATAATATAGTATATAACCTTTCAAAACTAGCTTTTCATTCATCCCTAATAATTCCTGTAAGAAACCCATTGTAGTTTTTTCTTGTATCAAGAAATTTGTTCCTTTTTGATTGCTGACTAGTGCTCCACAGCACAGATGTGCCACAGTTTGTTTAAGTTGTTAGGTATTTACCATTGAAAAACATCTGATTTTTTTCCCAATTTTTGGTGGTTACAATGAAAGCTACTATAAACATGCGTGGTTTTGTGTGAACAGAAGTTTTAATTTCTCTGATAAATGTCATGTTCAAATGGCTGCTGAATTTAAAGTCCAGATTCAATTTTGTGAGAGTAAGAAACTGCCAGACTTTCTTCCCAGGGTTGTTGTGCCATTTTTGTGACTCCCACAGCAACGTATGAGTGATGAGTTTCTACATTTTGCCAGTATTTGGTATTATCATTGTTTTTTTATTTTAGCCATTCTTGATATGTGTGTGGTGATATTTTATTGTGGTATTTCACTTTTCATTTTTTTTTTTTTTGAGACAGGGTTTAGCTTTGTCATCCATGCTAGTTCAGCAGCATAACTGCTCACTGCAACCTGACTCCTGGCTCAGGCCATCTCCCTCCCACCCCAGCCTCCAGAGTAGCTGGAACTACAAGAGTGAGCCACCACACCCAGCCTTAATTTTCATTTTAATGGTCCATGATGTTGAACATCTTTCTATGTTCCTTATTTGCCATAATTTTCTTTGTGAAATATCAGTTCATGTCTTTATGAAATATCTTGCTATCTTCGAATTGGATTGTTTGTTGATTAAGTTTTGAGAGTTCTGTGCATTTTAGACACAAGGCTCCTTTGTTGAATATGTGGTTGGGAAATATTTTCTCCAAGGATAGCCTGCCTTTCCACAGAGTCTTTGGTAGCTAAAAAAAATTTTAAATTTTGACAAGTCTCTAATATATATAATATATATATATATATATATGTACATATATATATGTATATATGTACATATATATCTGTGTGTGTATATATATAGTGTGTGTGTGTATATATATATATATATATTTTTTTTTTTTTAAAGAAGGGGATTTACACTCTTTGTTGCCCAGGCTGAGTCCTGTGGCACAATCTTGGCTCACTGCAACTCCTGGCCTCCTGGTCCAAGGGATCCTCCTGCCTCAGCCTCTTTAGGTAGCTGGGATTACAAAGCGTGTGTCACCATACCCGGCTAATTTGTTGTAGTGTTCAGAGACGGGTTCTTCACCCAAGCTGGGCTTGTAGGCTGGTTTTAAAATCCCTCTGACCCAGGATCCACCCGCCTCGCCTCCAAAGTGCTAGGATTACAGGTGTGAGCCACCACTGGCCTCTCTACTCATATTCTAAATTCTTACATATTTAACCCAACCTGTTCTGTTGCTCTTTTTCCATTAGTGCAAAATTGCATCGCGGTCATCTAAATGGAAACACACATTTCTTCTGTCGCTCTATATGTCAATGCCATAATCTGCTTAGTGGTACCCAAACATACTTGAAGTCATCTCGACTCTCCAATTCTTTCGCTTCTATCTCTAACCACCAACCCAAAGTTTTCTCCCGTTTAGTCTTTACAACATTTCTCAAATTCATCCCATTTTGTTGTTATACCCCAGTACCATTGTCTTAGTTCAAACCCTTATTTTCTTTTGCCAAGATCATTGCACTCCAACTTCTGACCGTCTCTGTTCCCTCTGTAGTCCTGCCTGGACACAAAGCCAATTTCCCCACATTGCTGCAGAATGATCTATATGAAATGCAGTCCAATCATATTACTCCTCGGCTAAAAATCCTTAAACAGCCTTCACCATAATCTGCAGAGTACAGCTGAGATCTCGAACATGATGTACACCTTCCTTGCCAGTCCCCTCCTCAGCCTCATCTCTTGCAGCTCCCATACCACACATCAGTCCCAACCATTCTATCTACAGTTTCTCAAATGCATTGAGATTTCTGATTCTGATGCTTTGCTCGGGATGTTTCCCGCGGCCCTGTGCTTAAGGCTTCTGTTCTGCATTCAAGATTCAACAAGAGGGCAACTCACTCCATGGAGCCTTCCCTGCTTACTTGATCCAGGATTACCTCCTCTTTGCTCATGTCGTGCTGTGCCTTTGTCCAAAGCAGGGACTATATCTGTATTTATTCCTGGGGCTTAATAAAATACTTGGCCCATAGCTTATAAACATTATGGAGTAAGTAAATGAATCTGAGAGTGGATCTCCTCTATATTAGAAACTATCTGGTTTTCCACCTTTGCTAGCCTGCTTAATCTCTTGAGGGCTGGAACTGTCCTCTAGTCTCTGTTATGCTTTGCAGGCGCACAGGACAGGTTTCAGTAAAATATTTGTTGGACAAAATGAATGGAAGCAAAGTGGATATTCTTGCCTAATTGGTGCAATTTAAGTTAATCTTTCTGCCTTTGCTTATCCCTATAGGTGGACACTGAGCCTGACAGTAAAAAAAAAAGTGCAAGAAACAACCAAGATGTTATTGATGCTTTAATACATTCACATGGGCTGGTGGGCATTTTCGGCTCAGGTAGCAGGACAGGGGTTTCTGCCCTAAAAGCAGCCACAGGAAGGCAGGGAGGCTACTTCGTTGTTCATGATTTAACAAAGAACATACTGACCTTTCACTATTGGGCGGCTACTAAGTGATAAAAGAAAAGAATCTCTTCTCATCTAGCTTGAAGTCAGATCCTGTTTTGAGCTACTGTGGATAGCTCAAAGAGATATTAACCTTTGGATAATCCTTTCTGAAATAGTGGGGTTCTTTTAAGGTATTATTAAAATAACTGATTACTATGAAATCAAATTTATCTGATGCATTTTAGATTATAAACTTCTTCAGATGCATCAAATTCAACGCAGTATGTGAAAATTGGCCAGGGCTGGCTTTAAGGCAACATTGATGGAGTAGCCCTGATTTCTCCATTTCTTCTTTAAGCTCTTTGCCCTGCAGAAAGCCCCATGCCACCTCCCTGCTCCCCCAGGTTCTCCATACCCCACCTCACCCCAGGCATCCTGAATGAAATGAGGTTCGCCAGGCATTCATGTAACATATGTGCATGTCATCACATGTTCCTTTAGGAAGCAGTTGTTTGCCTTTTAGTAAAGGGATTGTGAAAATTAAGTAGAAGCGAGGAAAAGAAAGATCATTTGCACTAACGCTGGGTCTCTATAATCACCTACCTTACTGCTTCTTAACTTCATTCCTGGTTCAGCTACTCTTGGTCCTGTGGTCACACCTTGACCCTGCCATTTCAGAAACTACTCCATCAGCCCTAATTTCAGATATCCTGTTTTCTACTGAGACCCTCCTCTGTCCCTTCCAGTTTGCTTGCTTAGATGATCCATGGCATACCTCTTTGATGTTCTTCAGACAGCCAATCAACTACTGATCCCTCATCGTTCTTTTGTTACTTTCTTCTTTTCCAGGTAGATTTGCTGTTCAACACAATCATTCCTTTGCAAAACGCTGTCAGCTTCTTCCTCCCATTTTCTATTCAACTTCCATACTCACTTGGACAAAACCCCAACCTTGGAATAACCCTCCCATCTATCTCTCCCCTGTACTCCATTTGAGCAGTCTGTGTTGTTGGACAAAATTGTACAAGCTTAATGGACCTTGCTCACTTTAAATTGCACAAGAGAATGAACTTAGTTATTAATGCCAATTTGATGAAGTTTATTCCCAAGCCTCAAATTCGGCATTAATCCTACTTAGTGGGCTTCTTCCCTGGTATTATTTTTTCTTTACAGGTCCAATGGTCTCTTCTTCCATCATTAGTCTTAGCTGATAACTCATCCTCAGATCTAGAGACCCCAGCCCCTGCCTAATAACAGAACCTGCAGACTGACTTTACAGTTGCACCCACCCTCACCTCCTGCCCTTGCAGCCAAAGCCAGTCTTTCTCCTTGTCCCTGGATTTTATCCACATCACCTTTCATTTCTCCCATTGTCATCAATAGCCAGAATAATTGTGTTAGGCTGTATTGACAAAAATAATATCATAAATATTTCTCCTAATATGATCATATAATTAATTTAGACCTAATAGATAATTATTTTGTATTGAATATTTTTCTCCAAACTCATGCAGACTACTTCAGAAAAAATTAATCTGCCTCTTGAACTACAGTGCTCCATTTTCATTATAGCAAATTTTCACCTCTGCCTGCCTTTAAGTAGCTCCTAGCCTGGGCTTGCCTTATTCTAGTCCTATTTCACTCACTTTTGCATCCCAATCCACTAGTTAGATGGTCTCCTCTCTATTTTCCCATGACATACCTTTTTTACATTATCTTGTTTTCACCCAAAACACTCTTGTAAGCTCTGGTTCAGCTATCAAGAGTACAGAGGGAACTCCATTTGAGACGTCTCGGACCCCAAGCCCTTAAACTCAGTGTCTTTTAAAATTATTATTATTTTAATCTTTTGAGAGGTGGCCTCAATTCTGCTGCCTATGCTGGAGTACAGTGGCGCCTATCCTCGCTCAATGCACCCCATCTCCCAGGTTCAAGCAGTTCTCTCCCTCAGTCTCCTCAGGAGCTGGGATTACAGGCGTCCGCCACCATGCCCAGCCACTTTTGTATTTTAGTAGAGACAGGCTTTTGCCATGTTGGCCAGGGTACTTTGACCTCAGGTAATCCGGCCATCTCAGTTTTCTCCCAAAGTGCTGGGATTACAGCATGAGCCACCGCGTTCAACCCCAGCATTTTAATAAAATTATTGCAATTTAAATAATATCTATTTTGTATTTTGTATTTTAAGAAATACACAGATTAAAATGCCAGAAATGTCTTGCTTTTAAAAACATTTCAAATATTTTAGCTTTTATGTTACAGATAATTTCAAACATAAAAGTAGAGACTAATATAATAAACACCCTTGTAATTATTACTCAGCTTCAAAATGAACATTTTCCCCATCTTATTGAATTTATCCTCATTTTTAAGAATTTACAAATCTCAGACATCATGCTTTTTATTCTTGAATGCTTAAATATGCAGTTCTAACCAAAAAGAACTTTAAAAACCTGACCACTATGCTGGTCATCATCCCTTATAAAATTAATAATTTCTAATATCATCCAACATAGGCTTCAAACTTTGGCAATATGAAATTTGAGGCCAGATAATTCTCTGTTGTTGAGGCATGGCCCCAGGTAATTGTAGAAAGTTTAGGAGATCCTGATCTTTACTACCAGATGTTAGCAGCACACCTTTCATCATGGCAACCAAAATGTTTCCCTAGAGTGGGAGGAAAATCACACCTGGTTGAGAATCAATGATCTAATACCAGTTTCTATTTAAGCTCTTGTATTGTGTTGTTTAAAACAAATTTCTAAATGTTTATTTATTTATTTATTTATTTATTTTTTGAGACAGAGTCTCGGCCAGGTCACCCAGGCTGAGTGCAGTGGTGCAAATCTCGCCCACTGCAATCTCTCGCCTCCCCAGGTTCACAAGCTGCATTCTTCTGCCTCAGCCTCCCGAGTAGCTGGGATTACAGGCATCCACCACCACGCCTGGCTAATGTTTTGTATTTTCAGTAGAGATGGGGTTTTGCCCATGTAGGTCAGGCTGGTCTCGGAACTCCTGACCTCAGTATTTGATCTGACCACCTTGGCCTCCCCAAAGTGCTGGGATTATAGGCATGAGTCACTGCATCCAGACTATTTTATTATACATTGACAAAGTACAGTTATGTATATTTAAGGGTACACAATGGTGTTATGATTTTGAAATACAATGTGGAAAGATTCACTAAGCTAATTAACATATCCATATCTCAAAGTCTAACATTTTTGTGATGCAAACATTAGAAAACATACTCTTTTAGCAATATTGAAATGTGCAGAACTCACTTATATGCTATATTCACCATGCTGTGCCACTGACCTAAAAAAATCAAACTTATTCCTTCTTGCCCAACTGAGGGTTTCTAATTGCCATTGATTCAATCTCCTCTATTTTTCTCCATAATTCTAGTTTCTGGTAACCACCATTCTACTTTCTCTGCTTCTATGAATTCAATAGTTTTAGAATCCACATGTAAGTGAGAACATGCGTACATTTGTCTCTTATGCCTGGCTTATTTCTAATTTAGCATAACTTCTTTCTTCATCTCTATCCATGTTGTCACAAATTATAGAATTTCTTCCTTTTTAAAGGTTGAATATTTAATTGTGTATATATACCACATTTTCTTTGTCTGTTCATTACTGATGGGACACATGTGGTCAGTTCCCTTATCTCTTGACTATTGTGAATAATGCCCAATAAACATGGGAGGGCAACACCTCTTTGACATAATTGATTTCTAAGTCTTTTCAGGTTAATACCCAGAAATGGGGTGGCTGGATCACATGGTAATTTTGTTTTAGTTTTGAGGCCCTCCATACTGTAAAAAGGGCTCTCACCTGCCAGGTGTTGCCAGTCTCCAGGGCACAAGGTCCTAATCCTCTCACCAAACACCCACTTGGTCACAGGTGCATCTGTGAGTAAGCTCCTTTGGCTGCTGAGCTGCTGAGCATTTTCCATAATGGCTGGACACAATTGTCTTTTTTCTTTCTTTTTGAGAGGGAGTCTCTGCCCTGTCAACCAGGTTGTAGTGCAGTGGCATGATCTCGCTCATTGCAACCCTCTGCCTCCCAGGTTGGGCCGCATTCTGCTGCCTCAGCCTCCCGAGTAGCTTGACCTGCAGGTGCACTACCTCACACCCAGCTAATTTTTGTGTTTTTTAGTACAGACGGGTTTCACTCAGCAAGTTGGCTGTGGCTGGTCTCAAACTCCTGACCTTAGTGATCCTCTGGCCTCTGGGCTGGCCTCCCAAGATGTGCTGGGATTACAGGCGTAAGCCACCATGCCCAGCTTACACAATTGTTTTAATGGTGTATTTTGTAGGTGAGTTTACTTGCATTGAATCCAGAAAACAACGATCATTCTTATCACTGCACACTAGGGAGAGAGAAGGCAGATAGAGAATATGGCCAGGAGAAGAGGGATGTGGTGAGAGCAGCAAATGAGGTTGGTAAAATCTTGAAGGTGTGTAATACCTCCTGGTGTAATCCAGGAGGGTGGTTAGCTGGGAAACAATATTCTGGTGTTATGTTGACGCCTGGACAATAATACTCTGCCAAGCGCTCAGCAGCAGAGGGCTTATCCACAGTGATGTACCTGTGACCGTTAGTGTTGGGGTGGAAGAGTTAGTATTGTGCTCTGGAAGATTGGCAACACCTGCAGGAGTAAGAGTCTTTACAGACAACAAATTGTTCTGATCCCAACTTGTTGTACAACCCGCTTCTTTCTCCTATTTTCACCAGGAAGTAGACTGGAGAAAATCGAAACATGCCTTCCACATTTGAAAGGGAATCACAAATTCAAAGCTGAATCCACAGTCCAGGATCATCAAATGTTTAGGAAACAAGTGAATGCCATTAAACACAGCTGATGACTCAATGAACAGAAGAACATGCACCTAAGGAAAGAAAAAGTAGAAGGAAACTGAAAGATGGCTAATTAAAACATAAGCAGAATAGGGCCAGGTCTGGTGGCTCACACCTGTAATCCCAGCACTTTGGGAGGTCGAGGCGGGTGGGATCACCTGAAAGCATTCTCTCTCTTGAAATAGCATAAGGGTGCTAATCACCAATTATGTATACCGTGTGTATTGGACAAATGTAATAACAATAACGGAAATAAATCAGGCAGGTAAATGTTTGAAAAGGAAGAGCTGGGAACTATGATTGCATTTTGCAGAAAGCATGATTGTCTTCCCAGAAGATCCAAGACCATAAATGGGTACACTGATAAACACTTTAATTGCAAAAAATAATTTTGAATAAAGTCGATTATAATGCAAATGAAATAGAGTTACATAGGTTCATAAATCAATGAGACTATCCAGTTCCTGATAGAAAAACAAATCGAAGTGAAGTATGAATAAACCTTCAAGTATTTGTGCCATACTATCTGAAAGCAACAAATGAGAACAATGACAGTACTAAAATGTTGTTGGAAGACATAACAGAAGACCTAAAGAAATAATGAGAAATAACATATTCCCTGAATTGAAAATACAGTATTTTGAAAATGATAATCTCTCTCAAATATTTATACATTCAATATATTATAGTCAGATTCATCTGAATGTAAATAATCATCTAATCTTATTTTAGAAAGTGAACTAAATATGTAATAGTATTTTTCCTACATCTCCTTTTTGGAAATTATCCCAAGCAAAACCAACCCAAACAAAACATACCAACCCAGGAGAAATGAAAACTTAACACTATTTCAATGAATCTGGGAGACATCTGTAACCTGAATTACAGTGCTAAGAGAACAGCTAACAGCAATAATGTGTTCAA
>JAKGGE010001609.1:0-31989 GCA_023748175.1 Hoolock leuconedys | reverse complement strand
CAAATATTTATACATTCAATATATTATAGTCAGATTCATCTGAATGTAAATAATCATCTAATCTTATTTTAGAAAGTGAACTAAATATGTAATAGTATTTTTCCTACATCTCCTTTTTGGAAATTATCCCAAGCAAAACCAACCCAAACAAAACATACCAACCCAGGAGAAATGAAAACTTAACACTATTTCAATGAATCTGGGAGACATCTGTAACCTGAATTACAGTGCTAAGAGAACAGCTAACAGCAATAATGTGTTCAAACCAGCCACACCTTTTGGAAAACAGGGTGGTATTTGTTACATTGATGTTTTTTATCGCACTGTGGTATTTGAGAACTCAAAGACCTATACATCAATTTCAATTCTTAAATTTCTATCAACATGAAATTCCGTGCTTTGACAATGAATGTGTAAAGATGCTCTCATCAGGGAGACCCAGTATTTGGCACGATGTGAAGCTACCCTCTCAGTGGCAATGAGCATTATGAGTATGATGAAGAGCTGCCACCACTAGAAATGCGTTTGTTTTTCTACTGAGAACAAATTTTTTCAGGGTAAATCTTCCTATCTTTTTCTTAATGAGGATTGTAGGGCTAATAAAATCTTGTTCATCACATTGGCCTTTGAGTCTACCTTTCTGAAAAGTGAATATACATTTTCCCATCTTTCTTTTATCAAGGCAGTAACCCCCTTGCCACACACACACAAACACAATACTACCAATGTGATTCCACATGTTTCTCGGTAGTATTGCCCTAGGAATAATGAAGATATTATACATACTTATTTTCTTAATTTTCTTTGAAACTCCTGATTTGGTGTTGAAAGTCTGTGTTGTACAAATAATAGATTTGTGCAATGTACAAAAATGAGGCAGTAGTCATGCAGAGGTTTTGGTAAAACCATCTGAGGGGGGAACAAATCAGGGCTCAATGTTCAGCCCTCCTTTTGTACATATCTTCCTGCTCTTTAAACCTCAGAGGATACGGCTGTTTATTGTACCTCTTCCACCGCTAGAGATAAATAGTTAGAGTTACACTCAAACAAACACACAAATAAGGTCTTTCCAGGGTTGAGTAAATGTATACAAAACAGATTACTTTAATTAATCAGTGACTCAAAGATTTAGCTTTGAGTTACTTAACCTATCCCCTTCCATTCTCCTGCAAGGTATTGTCTCTATAAAACATAACCATACCAACTATGACACTAATGATAATGCTTGTGAATATGACGAGTTTTGTATGTACTTTAAAACATATGTAATTGAAAGCTAGGACATAGGGCTCAGAGTTAACATCTGACTACCTAATATATACCCTTAAAAGGGGAGGAGAATGACCCAGGAAGCAGTGCGGAATGCATATATTTAGCCTGTGTATATAGGGAACTCTTCATCCTCTATTCCTGTGACATACTGGAAAAATAGATGTCCCTTCCAATATCTAGTTTCTCTCGAACCCAACTCCGTGAACACGTCCACCCATACCCATATGCTAGTTGACAAGTTCGTACCCAAGTGGTTTTCATTTACATCTAAGAACCCAATCAAAACTAAATGTACCAAAAACCTATTGTCGACAAAACCCCAATGTTTATTATTTCAGTCATCCCATTCATTTGATTACATTGAAAATATAAAATACACAAAATGATCCAACAACAACATATCAGCCCAATGAAACATACAATTATTTATGTCAAAACACAACCATACAATATTTCAAAGAGACCACCAACCTTAAATGCCATAACCAGATTAGGCCAAGAATATACAAATAAATATAAATAGCAATGGTAATATAAATAAGTATAAATAATATAAATATAAATATATTTATTTACATTGTTATTGTTATTTACATTATTTTCTAAATCCATCAAGTGCTTTTAAAATTTTTGTATTTGGTTTTTAATTGACACATATTAATTGTACATATTTATAGTTATATAATGATGTTTCACACATACAATGTATAGTGATAACATCAGGGTACTTAGCATATTCATCATCTCAAACTTTTATTATTTATTTGTGTTGGGAATACTCAATATTCTCCTTCTGGCTATTTGAAGTATATATTATTGCTAACTATATCATCCCATAGTGTTATAGAACACTAGAAACTTATTCTTTCTTTATCTAGCTGTAATGTCATATCTTTTAACAAATTCCTCCCTACAGCCTCTTATTCTTACCTTTTCAGCTTCTTATATCCTTTGTTCTAATCTTTTTACTTTAATGGGATTCAATATTTTTTTACCCGTTGCATAATTCAAGAACATGCAGTGTTTAATTCTTTTCTGTTCCTGCTTTTCCTCAATTTAACATCCTCCAGTTCATTCTATGTTGCTGTTAATGGCAGGGATTTCACTCATTTTATGGTCGAATAGTACCTATTGGTCTTATATTAACACATTTTCCTTATCCACCATCTGTTGGATGAGAAAGTACTGTGTAGATTCTATAGTCTGGCTATCAAGTATAGTGTGCTGTAATAAACTTGGGAGGTAGATGTCTCTCTCAATGTACTGATTTTCTTCCTTTGGATAAACAATTTGGTAGTGGATTGCTGGATTATATGGAGTTCTATTTTGTATTTTTTGAGAAGCCTTCATCCTGTTCACCAGTGGCTATACTAGTTTACATGCCCACCAACAGTATATGAGGCTTCTTTCTACATCCCAATAGCATGTTATTTTTTTGTCTTTTATAATAGCCATCTAACTTGGTGAGACAATATCTCGCCGAGGTTTTACTCCTGCATGTCCCTGATGATTAATGATGTTGAGCATGTTTCATATTTGTTGGCCATTTGTTTGTCTTCTTTGAGAAATGTCTGTTAAGACTATCTCTCCCATTTCTTTTTAAAATCAGACGTTTCTTCTGCTCTCAGATGTTTGAATTCTTATGGCTTTTGATATTAACTCCCCTTATGATTAATATTTTTGATTATCTGTTATGAATATTCATAAGTGAAGGATATGGGCAGCCTTATGTCAAGATTCTACTTTCCCTGAGGACATTTTCTAGATGTGAGCATAAAACTCCTCACAGAAATTAGGGAAACAAGAAATAAATAAATAACTGAATAGGGTATATTACACAATATAAAGTAATTTGCCAGCAAGACACCATATTTAACTGCCCACTGTGGTAACTGTCTGGTACCCAATAGAATCAGAGAAGGCGAAATAAGTAAGAGCCTAGAGGTTGTAGAGGGAGATTTAATTTAGCAATAGTTGTGGTTTTAATAAATGGTGTTTTTCCGGACATATAGAAGGAATTTTGTGGTAAGTTTGGCAATTGAGCTATGATCTCCTTATATATAAACCTATCCATGTCCCGAAGCTACCAAAATCAACAAATATTTGTTGAATACTACTTTATTCCAAGTACTACTCAACCAAGTGAAAATAAAAATTACACCAGTGCAAACAGAAACATGGATAAAAGAAAATAACGTGATAGGTATATATTGCTTTCTGGATATTGATTTAACGTGACTTTGTTTATTTTTTGGATGGCAAGAACCAATGTGCCATGTTTAAAGGCGGAAAAACATACGTCCCACGCCATCTCATTCTAATTTCGTCTACAGAAGCAGCCATTTTTAGCTCTTTACCCTTATAACACATTTTCTAAACAATTGCTAATACTGCTATTTCTTGATTTACAATTTTAAACATTAGCTATGGATTTCTATCTTACCCCAGTCCCCCACCCAATTTGAGAGAAAAAAGGTTGAAAATAAAGGTTTGCAGTGAAAGAAAAGTCAGTTAACAGGAGCAGAGGACTGGGGAGACTAAAACATGAAAGTACCTGAAAACCAATGTAAGTGATCGTTCACCATCCTAGTCCCTGAGGACAACTAAGGCTCCATTTCTCATTGAAATTTCTGAGAAGATACGTAGAATGCACCTCAGAGTTTCTGCCTAGGGGTACACAGAATAGGGAACAAGTATTCATCGTCAGCCTCTATTCCCCATTAAAGTCAAGAGCTGGCCAATCATGGCATGCTAAGTCTTGGCATTTCTTGATTTGCAGGCTACGTACATGTGAAAATAAAGTCCCAGGGCAGAAAGAGATACTTTGTACAGTTGTGCTCGAGGCAAGTCTCTGTCAAGTGACAGTAGGATTAACTTGATTGCCAAGCAGCACTGGCTAACATAACAATTGTGTCAAAACTGTGAGGTACATTGCCAAAAGAAGGATCTATATGGTCCATCCTTTACACCTTAGATCTGCTCATGCCTCAACTAAATCCAGTCCATCATAAAGCTTTTAAGAAGGTGAACAGCTGAAATATCTCAAAAGACTTATAAAAGGGGATCACTAGAACAATATAAAATTCCCACTGTCTCTAAATTTCCCAAGGCCATAATTGATACTTATTATCTCTTCCTCAAACACCCACTTATATTTCCACTATCTGTATACCAGAACTCTAAGAGTTCTAGATTGACTGTTAAGTGTGTTAACCCAGACCTTCATCCTTGAGTTTTAGCTGTAATAGTTGCTTAACCCCGTTGGACCATGGTTGCTAAGCAATTTCCAGTTACAGGCTATCACTCAAGTATGTAAGCACCAAAGATACCTCCATAAATTTCCTTTTGTTACTAAATATATTCTTTCGCTCATTGTTTTGCAATAAAACAACTTTATTAATACAATATGTTTCATGCATAAATCTGATCAGATTTGCTCTAGTAATCATCCTGTGTGTGTCAAGCACACCCGTAGTGTGGAGAAGAAATCATTGTTTCTATCCATTCCCAAAAATCATGCTATCTTTTCGTATAAATACTTGATGTTAATTTTGCAAATGCAAAGTTAACTCACACCTTATTATCAGTGCCACAACTCTTTTTGTATTCAAGTGCTCAATTTCTAGTTCGGTTATTTTCTCATTTATAAAATTATCTTTAGATTATTTTTCTGTTTGATAAATTTTAAGTGTATGAATGCTGTGTGTTAATTTTATATTATAGAGTCTATTATTGAAATATTTGCTTGAATTTCCTGAGAAAATTAACTCAATCAGAAACATTATTTGTATTTTTTTATTTTCTATATTTTGTACCATATATAAACTCATGCATAAATAACCTATAACATGGTATTAATCTTGGTTTAAGTAATAATATTTCTAAATGTCACAAAGGGTCTCAAATATAGGTGTATTAGAACATTTTAATAAAAAATAACAAAAAATAAAACTATGAAAACAAGTAAATCTTACAAGCTGAAATATATTCATTGTCCATTCTCAAATATTAAATATAGAATTATTTTAGCAAAGCATTGCAAAGCATACCAATGTCGCTGGGCTATCAATACTCATATGTGGTATATAAAAGTCCTTTTTAATTTCTATTAATATCTATATATAGTCCACATTTTAGGTGGAAAAGTAAGTAAAAGAAAGAATGTCGCGACAAAAATAGTTATAGTCATTTAAATTTAGTTGATTACAAAGGATGCCAGCAACAATCTTAAGTTTAG
The DNA here is from genome assembly GCA_023748175.1 of Hoolock leuconedys. Classification (NCBI taxonomy): domain Eukaryota; kingdom Metazoa; phylum Chordata; class Mammalia; order Primates; family Hylobatidae; genus Hoolock; species Hoolock leuconedys. The sequence goes on along the minus strand of JAKGGE010001609.1, from coordinate 26,480 downwards.
CTTGATTAGACATGAACATGAATAAAATAAACTAAAATGTATAACTGGTAGAATTTCACTTTTATAACAACATGAAATATCCATTCAACCATGACTGATGTTAAATCAACCAGCTGATGTATCGTTTTGTATAACTGTTTCCATCACATCAAAAGACAAAAGAAAAAAGAAAAAACCATATGCTCAAGACATTTTCAATAGAAATTTTCAGTGGAAGAAATGTTCAATGGATGGAAATATTCTATGGCATGTGTTGTCCAGTAGCTTTTAGCCACATGTAGCTACTGAGCATTTGAAAAGTGCCTAGTCTCAATTAATCCATTGAATTTAAAAATTTAATTTAATTGTAATAAAACATAATTTTAAAACCACATGTGACCAGTGGCTACCGTATTGGACACAGCAGAAGGTGGTCTGAATAATTGTCCGTAGACCTATTCCTGTAATTTTACACTAACATTTGCATTGAGAAACAAGACAATTATGTCCAAACATTCATACAAATCTGCTTCAAGTTGCAGAATATAATTTTCTGTGCCTGTTTGCTATACTCTCGCAAGAGACTAAAGAGAGCACAGGGACGGACTTATAATATGAGAGCTAATGTCTGACTCACCCAATCTTTATGTTTTGAGTTATGTATTTTTTTATTTATCCTCATTCTCAGAAAAATGATTTAACTAAGAAATTTTTACATTTAAAAGTCTTACTTTGCAATACCGTTCGTTTTTCATGAATAATTTTTAAAATGACTTCTAAAAAATTATTTCCACAGGTTTTGGGAAGAGGTGGTATTCTGTTACATGAGTAAGTTCTTTTAGTAGTGATTTGTGAGATTTTGCGCAACCCATGCACCCAAGCAGTATACATTGAACCCACTTGTAGCTTTTTATCCCTCACAATTCCCCTTCCTACCTTCCTGAGTTTCCAAAAGTACATTGTATCGTTTCATGCCTTTGCATCCTCATAGCTTAGCTCCCACTCCTAAGGAGTGAGAACATAGGATGTTTGGTTTTTCCATTCCTGAGTTACTTAGAATAATAACAGTCTCCCAGTTCCATCCAGGTTCTGCAAATGCCATTAATTTGTTCCTTTTATGGCTGAATAATATTCCCTTTCATATATGTATGAGAAGGGTTTTTCTGGTGTTAAGTCTCTAAAACTTTTATACCTTTCAGGCTTAGATTTAAATCTTTGATCCATGTTCGAGTTGGTTTTGTATAAGTAAGTGAGAGATGAGGATTCAGTTTCGCCCTCCCTACATGTGGCTTACCAATTATCCCAGCACTATTTGTTGAATAGGGTGTCGCTTCACTCTTATGTTTTGTTTGCTTTGCCAAAGATCACTTGGCTGTGCAGTATCAGTTTATTTCTGGTTAAAATATTCTTGTTCCACTGGTCTATGTGCTTCTTTTGATACCAGTACCATGCTGTTTTATTTATAATTTGAGTCAAGTAAAATATAATTTATTTATAATTTGAAGTCAAGTAATGTGATGCTCCAGATTTGTTCTTTTGCTTAGTATTGTTTTTGTAATTTGTGGTAGGTTCTTTTTTGGTTCCAAATACCTTAGGGATGGATTTTTCTAGTTCTGTGAAGAATGATGGTGATATTTTGATGGGAATTGCATTGATTTCGTAGATTGCTTTGGCAGTATGGCTGGCTTTCACAATATTGATTCTACCCACCATGAGCATGGGATGTGTTTTTACATTTGTTTGTGTCGTTTTACTTCATGTTTTTCAGCAGGGCTTTGTAGGTTTCTTTTGTAGAGGCCTTTCACCTCCTTTTGTTAAGTTATATTCTAAGTATTTTTTGCAGCTATTATAAATGGGGTTGAGTATTTGATTCTCGTAGCTTGGTCGCTAAGTTGGTGTATAAAGTACAGCTACCGATTTGTGTGTGCCTTAATTTTTGTATCCTGAAACTTCGCTGAATTCATTTATCAATTCTAGGAGCTTTTGATGAGTCTTTATGGTTTTCTAGTTATACAATCATATCATGTGGGCAAACAGTGACAGTTTGATCTCCTTTTACTCTGATTTACGCGCTTTTATGTCTTTCTCTTTTGTCTGATTGCTCTTGGCTAGGACTTCCAGTATTATAAGTGGATTGTGAAGTGGTGAGAGGGGCATCCTTGTTCCGTTTTAGTTCCTCAGAGAGAATGCTTTCAATTTTTCCCCTGTTCAATATTATGTTACGCTGTGAGTTGGTCAAGTAGTTGTTCTTTATTACATTGAGGTGGGCGTCCCTTGTGTGCCAATTTTTGCTAAAGAGAGTTTTAATCATAAAGAGATAAGCTGGATTTTGTCAAATGCTTTTTCTACATCTATTGAGATGATCATGTGATTTTTGTTTAATTCTGTTTACTGCAGGTATCACATTTATTGATTCTGTATAAGTAAACCATCCGTATCCTGGTATGTGTCCCACTTGATCATGTAGGGCTTATCTTTTGATATGCTGTTGTATCTCATTAGATAGTATTTTGTTAAAGATTTTCTATGTTTATTAGGGATATTGGTCAGGTAGTTTTCATTTTTGTTATGTCCTTCCTGGTTTTAGTGGCTAGGTGATATGACTGTAAATAGAATAATTTTAGAGAGGGATTCCCTTTCTCTATCTTCTGGAATAGTGTCAATAGGGATTTGGATATTCTATAGAATTCAGCTAGAACCTTATCTTGTCCTGACTTTTTTCTGTTGGTATTTTATTAATTATCATATCAATCTCACTGCTTGTTATTGGTCTGTTCAGAGTTTCTACTTCCTTCTGAGGTCAGCTAGAGGGTAGTGTATATCCAGAAATTCTATCATCCCCTAGGTTTTCTAGTTTATGCAACGTAAAGGTGTTCATAGTAGCCTTGAATGCCCTTTGTATTTCTATGGTGTCAGATGTAATATCTCCTGATTTTGTTTCTAGTTGAGTTTTTATTTGGATCTTCTTCTCCTTTTTCTTGGTTAATCTTGCTAAGGATCTATCAATTTTTTATCTTTTTGAAAAACACCCTTTTGTTTTACTTATCTTTTGTATTTTTTGTTTTAATTTCAATTTTATTCTCCCTGATCTTGGTTATTTCTTTTCTCTTCTGCTGGGTTTGGTTTGGTTTGTTCTCTTGTTTCTCTAGTTCCTTGTGTGGTATGACCCTAACCTGTCTATTTGTACCTTCCAGACTTTTGATGCAGCTTTCACTTAAGTCAAGTGAAATTTCCTCTTAGCACTGCTATTGCTGTATCCCTAACACAATTGCGTTCCCAGAAAAAGAGTAATCTAAAAGTTTGAAAAGTATATTTGAGAGAATAATCAAGAAAAACGTCCCCTGGCTCCTATATAAAGATCTATACATCATCCAAATACAAGAAACCCAAAGAATACCTCCTGAAAATTCATGGACAAAAAAGATTATCACCTAGGGGATATAGTCAAGAAGCTATCTAAGGTCAAGATGAGTGAAAAGAATTGAAGAGCCAGAGGCAAAAGCCTTTGTGTAACCTTATAAAGGAAAACCTATCAGATTACCAGTAGATTTACTTCTAGCAGAAATCCTAAAAGCTAGAAGAAATTTGAGTCCTATCATTAGCTTCATTTAAAAAAATACATAATTATCAGTCAATAATTTGTATCCAGTAAAACTGCTTCATAAATGAAGTAGCATATGTCTTTAGACAAACAAACAGAAAGTTTGGCACTACCAGTTAGGACTACAAGAACTGCTAAAAGGTGTACTCTAAAATCTGAACCAAATCCTCAAAATACGCCAAAATAGAACCTCCTACAATAAATTTCATAGGTAATAAGTATGCAAAAAACTATAACACACAATGAAAAAAAACACGTATTCACGCAACCAACTAGAACAACAAATAGACTAGTATCCCACATCTCAATGCTAACACCTGTAAATAGTCTAAATGTTTCTACTTAGAAAATACAGAATTGCAGAATGAATAAGAATTCACCAAACCAAGTATCTGCTTGTCTTCAAGGCACTCACCTAACACATAAGGACCTCACATAAACTTAAGGTAACATGGGTGGAAAACATATTTCATGCAAATTGACATCAAAAGCAAGCACAAGCAGCTATGCTTATATCAGTCAAAACAAATTTTAAAGTAACAAAAGTTTAAAAATACAAAGAGGGATATTATATAACGATAAAGGAGTAGCCCAAAAGGAAAATATTCTCAATTCTAAGTATATATGCACCTAACACTGAAGGTCCCTGATAAAACAATTACTACTAGGACCTAAAAAATTAGATGGACAGAAACACAGTATGAGGGAGGACTTCAATACCCACTGACAACACTAGACCGGTCATCAAGACAGAAAGTCAGCAAAGAAAAACAGTGGACTTTAAACCATATATCCTAGAATAAATGGAGTTAATAGGTGTTTACAGAATATATTATCCAACAACTGCAGCATATGTATTCCTATTCATTAGCACATGAAACATTCTCCAAGATAGACAGTTTGATAGGCCACAAACAAGTCTCAATCAATTTAAGAAAATCAAAAATTATATCAAGTACTCTGTTAGTTCATTTTCATTCTGCTGATGAAGATATATCTGAGACTGGAATTTACAAAAGAAAGAGGTTTAATAGACTTACATTTTGTATATGGCTGGAGAGGCTCCCCACAATCACAGTTGAAGGTAAGTGGAAAGTGCAAGTCGCCATCTTATATGGATGGCAGCAGGCAAAGTGAGACAGGCTTTCGTTCAAGGGAAGTCCCTCTTGCAAACCACTGTGATCTCATGACTCATTCACTACATGAAAACAACATGGGAAAGACCTGCCCCCATGATTCAATTACCTCCCAACAGCCCCCTTCCACAACATGTGGGAATTAAGATGAGTTTTTTGGGTGGGAACATAACCGAACTATATCATTCTGCCACTGGTCCCTCCCAAATCTCATGTTCTCACACATTTCAAACCAATCATGTCTCTCCCAACAGTCTCCCAAATTCTTAACTTATTTCAGCATTAACTCAAAAGTACACAGTCCAAAGTCTCATCTGAGACAAGGCAAGTCCTTTCTCTCACCCGAGCCTGTAAAATCAAAAAGTTACATCAAGTAGTCACATCCTAGATACAATGAGAAAGTACAGGCAGTGGGGTAAATACAGCAATTCCAAATGGGAGAAATTGGCCAAAACAAAGGGATTCACAAGGTCTCCAAAAGTCTGGAAATCCAGTGGGCGGCCAAATTTTAAAGCTCCATTCCTGACCAGCAGAGGTTCTCCATGCAGGGCCCCACCTCTGCAGCAAACTGCCTGGGTATCCAGGCATTTGGCTACATCCCCTGAATTCAGGCAGAGTTTCAAACCTCATTTCTTGACTTCTGTGTGTACCCAAGCAGGCTCAACAATCATGGAAGGCTCCCCAAGGCTTGGGGCTTCCACCCTCTGAAGGAATAGCCTGCTGCTCCTTGGCCTGTTTTGGCCACTCACTGGAGTAGTTGGGACACAGGGCACCAAGTCCCTAGGCTGTACAGCAGAGATGTACCCCAGGGCTCCAGCCCACAAAACCATTTTTATTGTTCTGCAAACCTGGCCTGTGAGAGGGGATGGTGCAAAGGCTCTGACATGCTCTGAGAAATTTTCCCCATTGTCTTCAGGACTAACATTTGGCTCCTTTGCTCCAGTTCCAAACAAGTTCTCATCTCCATCTGAGACCACCTCAGCCTGGATTTTACTTGTCCAAAATTATTATTAGCATTTTGTTCCAAAGCCATTCAAGTCTCTAGGCAGTTCCAAACTGTTCAACATTTTCCTGTCTACTTGAGCCTCCAAAGTGTTCCAACCTCTGCCTGTTACCCAATTTTCAAAGTCACTTCCACATTTTGGGGATTTTTTTCAACAGTGTGCCCCACTCTACTGGTATCAATTTTCTTGTATTAGTTTGCCTTCATGCTGGTGATCAAGCTGGGTACTTTACAAAAGAAAGGGATTTAACGTACTTATAGTTCCACATGGTTGGGAAGTCTCACAATCAAGGCAAAATGCAAGGAGGAACAAGTTATGACTTACATGGATGGCGTAAGTAGGCAAAGAGAGTTTATCTAGGGAACCTGTTTATAAAACCATCAGATCTCATGGACTCTTATTCACTATCATGTGAACAGCATGTGAGAAAAAACCTTGCCTCCATGATTCAATTACCTCCACTGTCCCACAACACATGGGAATTCAAGATGAGATTTGGATGGGGACACAGCCTAACTATACCAGTACCTCTCAGACCACAGTGGAATAAAACTGGAAATCACCTCAAAAGGGAACCCTTAAAACCATGCAAATAAATGGAAATCAAATAACCCAATTCTGAATGATCATTATTAGTTCAACTATGAAATCAAGATCAAAAAATTAAAAAATTCCTTTTGAACTGAATGATAATAATTGACACAACCTATCAAATCCTCTTGGATACGCAAAGCAGTGCTAAGAAGAAAGTTCATAGCATTAAAAGCTCACAACAAAAAAAAAGTCTGAAAGAACACAAAATAGACAACGTAATGACACACCTCACGAACTAGAGAAACAAAAAATAGACCAAACCTAAAACCAAGGAGAGAAAAAAGAAATATCAAATATCAGAGCACAACTAAAATAAAATTGAAAAAACAAAATTTGTTTTCTGGTTGTTTTGTTAATTTCTTTTCCTTCTTTTCTTCCTTCCTGTTTTCCTTTCAGTGAAGGTAATTTTCTCTGGTGATATGATTAATTTCATTCATGCACTGCTTTAATTTTATGTCACCCAAACACTATCTTATGGCTTGTTATTTTAAACTGAGCCATAACTTAAACAATAGAATAAAGACAAAACAATCACCCAAAAGAAAAACTACACAATTACCTACAATTTACCTCTTATCCCTTTGTTTTTTTAAATTTTGTTTGTTTCTATTTATATCTGATTGTACATTCAATGTCTTAAAAGTTGTTATTTTTATTTTTGGTTCATCTTTTTATCTTTCTACTTAAGATTAGTAGTATACAAAGTTCACAATTATACTGTTATAACATTCTTGTATATTTCGTAAACTTACTATTACCATTAAGTTTTGTACATTTAGAAGATTTTTATTGCTCGTTAACATTTTTTTCTCTTCAGATTGAAGAAATGTCTTTAGCCTCTTGTAGGGTAGTCTTAGTGTTAATTAAACCCCTGGAGTTTGCTTGCTCCGCTAGAAACTTCTTTTATTTCTCTTCCATGTTCAAAGTATATTTTCACCAGGTGTACTATTCTAGTGTGTACTTTTAATCACCACTTTAAATATATATTATGCCATTCTCTCCTGGACTGTAAGGTTTCCACTGAAAAGCCCGCTGCCAGAAATATTGAGGTTCCATTGTGTAAGTTATTTGTTTCTTTTCCTTTTGATTCTTTAGGATACTTTTTGTATCCAACCTTTAAGTTTGATTACAGAAAATGCCTTGAGGTAGTTCTGGCTTGGATTAAATCCTTGGTGTGCTCTCTAACCTTCAGTGCTTAGATACTGACTATATTTCTGTAGGTTTGGGAAATTCTGCTATTCATTCAAGTAAAGTTTCTACTTTCTTCTTTCTACCTCCTCTTTAATTCCAATAACTCTTGGATTTTCACTTTTGAGACTATTTTATAGATTTTACAGGAATGTTTCATGTTTTTATTGTTTTCTTTCTTTTGTCTCCTCTTTCACTGCATATTTTCACATATCTGGTCTTCTGTAAGATCACTAATTTTTCTCCTCTTGATCAATTCTTGTATTAAGAGACTCTGATGCATTCTTTTCAGTATGTCACTGTAAATATTTAACCCAAATTCTCCTTGATTCAACTTAATTATTTCAATCTTTTAAAAATTTACCTGGTAGACTTCTGGAATTTCTTCTCTGCATTATCTTAAATTTTATTAAGTTTCCTGAAAATAGCGCTCTCTTAAAATTTCTGTCTGAAATTTTCATATTTCTACCCTTCTGATTGATCCCTGTGCTTATTTAGTTCCCTTTGGTGAGATTATGTTTTCCTGATGGTCTTGATGCTTGTGGATGTTCATTGGTGTATGGACATTCTAGAATTAGCACTTATTGTAGTCTTTTACTGTTCGAGCTTGCTCTTACCCAGCTGTCTTCTAAAGCTTTTCATATATTGGAAGTAACTGAGTGTTGTTATCTAAGTTTCTGGTCACTACAGCCATATCTGCTGTAATCTGGGGGTACCCTAAGCCTGTAAATGCTGTGCTTATTGTAGACCTCACAGAATTACAACCTTGGTGGCCTTGATAAGATCCAGAAGAATTATTTGGATTACCAAGCAGAGACTCTTTTTCTCTTCCCTTACTTTCTCTTAAGCAAATGAAGTCTCTCTTTGTGCTGAGCTAACTGCAGTTGGGGAAGGGTTGACACAAGCACCTCTGTTGTCATCACTATTTGCACTGATACGAGTCAGACCGGAAACCAAGCACAGCACTGGGGTCTTGTCCAAGTGGTTCACTGTAACCAATACATGGCTAATGCTTATGTTCACCAAGGCCCCAAGGCTCAAGTAAGCAGTCAGTAGGGTGTAAAGTCAGCCAGGGATTATGTTTTTCTCTCGTAGGCAGTAGAACCCTGGGCCCTGATATTCAGAGATGCCATCCAGGAGCCAGGACCTTGAATCAGGAAACCAGAAGTGTTCCTAGTGCTCCATTCTACTGAGGCTGACCAGGCACCTCTCAACCTCACAGCACAAATTCTTCCCATTTCTCCTTCCCCTTCCCCCCAGGCAGAGGTTTCCTCCCCCACTTCAACTGCCAACAAGCAGGCCCACAGAGAGGGTACCATCAGGCTACTGCCAATGCATACTTAAGGCCCAAGGGAAGGCTCTTCAGTTGGCTTGTGATTAATGCCGCCGTGGCCTGGGCCTCACCCTTCATGCCAGTGGGCTCTGTTTTTCTTGCCCCCAGGGCTAGTTCAAAAATGTTATCCAAGAGGCAAGACCTGGAATCCAGGGACCCCATGAGCCCACTTGGTGCTCTACCCTACTGTGGACGAAGTTGAATTCAAAATGCAAGTATGTTGTCCCTTACCTTCCTTCTGTTTTTAAGCAGAAGGTACCCTTCCATAAATACCCATCTGGGAATGTATTGGGCTACACCCCTGAAGCTGCCAGCACATGTCAGGCCCTTTCAGGGCCGTAAGTGGGTGAGTACCACCTGTTACTGCTGCTGATTATTCATGGCCCAAGGTGGGCTCTTTCTACAAGGGCCTGAGTGAGTCCCTAAGCCAGGACTAGATCCCTCCTTCAAGCTTCAACATGTTCCCTTTCTTGGCCCATGCTTTGTCTAAAAAATGACATCTGGGGAACTAGGGCCCCGAATGGCAGCCTCACAACTCTGCCCAGTGCTCCCTGTCCTGCTGGGGCTGAGCTAGTAACCAAGTTTCCAAACAAAGACCTATTTATTCCCCCATCTCCTCTTCTCAAGCAGCAAGAAGGAGCCCCTTTTGAGTTGAAAGCCGTAATCTGCCTAGTGTCAAGGGGATTAATGGCACAGGTACTCCTTAGTTGCCCTTGGTTGCCACCCGTTGAATAGGTAGCATGAGCCTTCATGTCCAGTGGCTCCAAAGCCTGTGTACAGCACCAGGGACTCTTGCTCAAGAGTTGCAGTCCCTGTGGCCCAGGACTGCCTTTTCAAGTTTCTTTAGGGATCCCAGAGCACCCTCAGCCCACACCGATGAGGTAGGTTTGTTAAAACTCAAGTTTCATGATCATTGGGACAGGTGTTTGCCCTTCCTTGGCTGGGGATCGCCTTAAATGCTCCCCTCTATGGGTATCGGTTGAGTTCTGCCCAGTGTTGTCATCACAGTGTTCCAATGCAAACTCCCACAATCGCTGTGCTCTTCCCGACCAAACAGATTCTCTCTCCATCCAACATGGCCAGTAATCAGGAATGGGAGCAGTGGTGTCGGAAATTCAAGACTGTCTTCATACCTCTTCAGTACCTCTTTCATAATATGAAGTTAAAACCAGGTACGATCACCCAATCTGATTTTTGTTCTTATGAAAGTACCCTTTTATAGATAGTTATATTTGGCATTCCTAAGGGAGGACACAATCAGTGGAGCCCCTTGTTTGGCCATCTTATCTGCCTCCCACCCCAAATTGAAATTTAGATTGGTGTAATTCATCAATTAACCACCAGGATTGCCCAGCTTCTAGGAAATAATATTCTGCAACTTCCTCTTTGTTTAATGGTCCACCAGAAATTTAGTATTACATTCTCAATTGGGACCCTCCATAGGTTAACACATACTCACATTCCAATCCGTAGATGATTTACAAAAGAGAATTTCAAAAGAGGTAAGAAAAGCCTCCCCAAAAAAAAGCATGGACAATGTAGAATACCTAATAGTTCCCCTGCAAAACCTATGCAAAATGTCATGTAAAGAAACCCACCCATAGCCAGATAGATTTATATGCATATTCAGAAGAACAGTCTCCATTGTTTATGCCATCTTGATGTTGAATTACTTAAAAGATTATATGTTGCCTTTGAGCTATACAAAGACCTTTAAAAAATAGATGTACCACCTCAATCTCCCCACCCCATGCCATTAGCAATAACCTTGTTTTTATTTGTCTGTTGGACTCCTTTTTATATTATTCATTCTTCTAGGACCAGTTCAAATGCCAGTTTCTCCAAAAAAGCCTGGCTGTTCCCCTCAAGTTGATTTCACTTGTTTCCTCACTCACTTACACATATCCCCACGTGATTCCTCTATGAAAATTGTATTCTCTAGAGGCACCACACAGTCTACTGTACATAGTTCCTAGAATAGTATCCATTATGTTAGAATATGCTTAAGTAATGTTTGCTGAGTGCCCGATTGTTACTTTTAGCTAATGGGCTGTTATGCTTCAGAAAATTCACTCTGAGGAACCCAAGCATTTTCCAAATTAATTTTGTCTTCTAGTTTCCATGAAGACCAACCTTCTATCTGAGTACATGATATACAGTTGCCTACATATTTTGATATGAGAATGTGAAAGTGACCCACCTCATATTTTCCCAGAGCCTAATAGCCAAGATTTTAAAATGCATTCACTAATAATATTAAAAGTAAGATTATTGGCACGGTATTTCCACGCCTGTAATCCCAGCACTTTGGGGAGGCCAAGGTGGGGGGGATTACCCTGAGGTCAGGGAGTTCAAGACCAGCCTCACAACGTGGTGAAACCCCATCTCACCCAAAATACAAAAATTAGTTAGGTGTGGTGGCAGGTGCCTGTAATCCCAGCTACCTGGAGGCTGAGAAAGGAAAATCAGCTGAACCTGAGAGGCGGAGTTTATGTGAGCCTAGAGATCACCCATTGCACCCAGCCTGGGGTGCACAAGAGTGAAACTCCTTCTCAAAAATAATACACAATAATATTTTTAGTAAATGATATAGCTGCTGTTCTATGCTATAAAAGTTGTTTAAACTATTATCTATTTAATCCTCTTAGTGCTCACTTTATTAAGTTGAGTTGGTTTGGGGATTATTTGTTCATGATTCCACCTCTCATACACAAGGAAAACTTAGGCTCAGAGATGATTACTAGCTGAGACAATATTACTTCCCAAAGTCAGATAGTAAAATGAATCATGGTGAAACTTGGAATTGTCATCTGTTTGTTCATAGGTACATAACCGCACAAGCTTAACAGCACTTTAATTTGTTGCTGTTACCAAAGGAGATATATTAGTTCATCCTAATAAATGAACATCAACACTCACTCTGCAGAGGGTTTGGCTCTGTACAAAAGAATGCCAGTAGTTTCACGAGGAAGATAAGTGAGAAAAATTAAGGGAGTCAGTATTGCTGAATAAGGACTTACTAGAGTAAGATATTAATATAAATCTGTGATTAAGTTCTATGAGAGAGAGAATTTTTAAACTGTAAAACAAGCATCCTGCACCATTATATTTAGGACTTGTTTACCAAACAATAGTAGTTGTTATAATAAGATATGCTACTGATGGAAGTGTGTTCTTCTATATTACTATACGAACATAGAAAAATAAATGGGCATGAAAAGGAGATGAGGGAACTCAAAGAGGCTCCACAGAAAAGGATCTGCAAAATAAACTTGCAGACTTCCCTCAGTCTAGCTAGAGCTGACTCAGGTGCTGGAACATTAGTATTAAGAGGTTTTTAGTGGTTAAAGGGAATTCGTTAACAGACCAAATTTTGGCTTTTAGGTTGACCCTTGTATTTCTTTCAAAGACCCCAAGGGAGTCAGCTCTAGAGAGACACAAAGCTAGTCTCCCTGGAACCTAGGACATTTTGGTAAAGGTGACAATTTACTTTTAATTCATTCACCCATTGTCACCTTTATCATTCAGAAGTCTCTTATCTACTCAACTTGTAGTATATCTTATCCATCTGTCTCAGACCTACAGAGCCCTCTTAGAGATGTAAATAATATTCTAGCTAAATGCCATTTAATTTTTTATTAATTGATTTTTTCCATGAAATTGAGGGCTGGTATTTAGGTTTCTGTCTCTTGATTTAAATTAAATCAGGTGTTCTCCACATAGCCATACACCAGAGTCTCCCGAAGAATAAAATGCTCCAGACTGAGGCTCAAAGAAAAATAAAAGAAAAATTCTTGCACATATGTCAAAAAATCTAATGTACTAGTACTTCATCAACAGTTACTGAGAAAATAATCTAAAAGTTTACCACCAGAAGCTTCCCATTATTTTTGGCCTATCTCTCCCTTCTCTTCCCCAAGTATTTCCATCTCAATGCTTGTCTTCCTTATTCCCTCTCTTTAATGTACCACATGACCTTAAGGGGTCCCATAACATTACATTTCTTAACCTGCTAATGATTCTTGTGGCTAAACAGCTTCAGAGCATAAGTGTATGTGCCTATGCCTCAAGGAATACTCATTTTATTATGAATACCCATCTTTGAATTGGGTCAGTGATTTTTACAGTTGTGCTCCCTGACTTGGACAAAGAAATCTCAGTATCTTCAGGTACAACTGTCGGTTGGGAGGGTGGCACAAAAGGACAATCTAGGGCTGGAACCTCAGACTTCTCAATATAAATTTTCAACCTGAGTAACACTGATTTTACATGTTTTATAAGCATATGCTGTCTCTTGTGATATGAAATTTCAGTGGACCCTTTAGATACCCTTTGAGTTAACTGAAAAGTATAGCTGCAACAGTGGCGGTGTTTTGTCTCTCAGAGGGGAGAATGGCTTATCTTCACCTGTGGGTAGATGTTCTTGGAAAAGACATTGAAAAAACTTCCCTTGATTTTAACTGTACTTCCAAAAATATGTTTTCCGATAAATGAATAGGTTAACATTTTGTTTTCAATATTTACTGATAAAGGAAACTATCATATGATCTACTTTCCAGTTTTATTTTAAAGAAATGAAAATTTCAGTGTATTATATGAAAAGAAGTTTGCTCACCCTTTTCATATTACAATTGACTATTTGTCTTCTGTGTGACCTTATATTTTGGAATTAATTTAAGATAGAAGCTCAGTAAGGCCACTCGTGTATAGTTTTTAGAAAATGAAAATCAGTATCTAAACTTAGTTCAGGCTAATATCTAATCAACTCTTTGTTACGACATTTTGAAAAAAAAAAAATGTATTTGAGTTATGATTACATTCAGTAAAATGCACAGATCTTAAATAATCTCTTTGATTAGTTTTGACAAAATGTCTACAACCTAACACCCAACACCCCAATCAAGGTGTAGAATACTGCCATCATCTACATAAGTAAGGTTTTCTTTTGTGTCCCCTTGCACCTCATAGAGGCAATCACTTTTCTGATTTGTTTCATAGATAGAATTTGAAAAAATGGAATCATGATGGTGACTATTTGGTCTGGCTTTAACTGAGTATAAAAGTTTATTAGATCCATCCATGGTCATTGCAGTTCTCAGTAGTCTTTTTGCTGTTGAATAGGAGTTTATGTGTAGAGGTTCTAAGTATTTATTCTTTCTTGCTGATAAATAGATGGGTAATTTTCAAATATATTTCTTGTTATGACTGAGTGGTTAAGTAAAACATCTTTTTAATGTTCTTTGTATAGGCACATGTTTCATGTTTCTTTAGTCATGAAGTTGTGCCATTTTGTACCCCACCAGGAATGTACAAGAGATCTACCTCAGCTCTCCAACCTCTAAAATTTAATGTTGTTATTCTTTTTAAATTCTCAGCCATTAGAGTGGGTGTGTGCTATATCCTTGTGTATTTAACTTGAATTTTTATAAATTATCAATGATAATTTTACATCTTTCTTTGTTTTATTATTGGCCAATTTCTATTTCTACTCTCTATTCAAGTGTCTGTCCAAGTCTTTTTGTGGTCTAGCTTTTATTTGAATTTGTTTTACATTTGTGTGAGTTCTTTAATAATGATGTAAATCTATTGTCAAATGCACACATACATGTATGGAGGGAAAAACAGAGTAGGGATAAGCTCTTAATTCTGTCAAGTATATCTATCTACACTCTATTTGCTATTGATATGCTAACACCTAGTACACACAGTTTTCAGGGATAGCATGTTACCAAACATTTAGAATGCGTCACCCCCAGACCTTGGAAGATGCAGGAAAAGCATAAGAACATCAGAAGTGTGGGAGTCTCAGAAGGAAAAGGGATAGAGTTTAGCCACCTTTTGGGGATTCAAAAGCTACAAAATGCCTTGATGTTTGAACAAATTAGAAAGCCCCAAAGAAGACAGAAAAGGGGGTAATAAGTAGTCACCACCACATATTCCACACCAGGGCTGCATCATTTCCAGTAGGGCATGATGTGCACTGATTCTGTGCACAGTATGTACTGAAATGAACTCTGATCTGGTGGACATTAGGGAATGCTGAAAACCTGGGAAAGTTTTAAACAAAACAGATTTTTCCATATGAGCCCCTTGTGGTATTTATTAAAACTGTAACACCTTGGGGCTAAAACAAGTTTACCATGTAAGCAATGGACTAAACATAACACCCATGGAGGTGACGAGGTATAGGCCCTCTCTATTATTTGACAAACCGAAGGTAGGAAGGCTAGAAGTAGTAAATGGCCCCTTTTCCAGAACTCTTAGTTTTGTATTACTTGAGTGTTTTGGGGAAAAAAATATGTATGTAAAAGTTGCTTTGAGTTTTCTATTACTTTTGAAAGAATACAAATCACAGATTTTTTAGTTTGTAATTTACCTTCTAAATTGAGATACCTTTGATGTGAAATAGTAAATATGCTGTTGTGTGTTTTGTTCTTTAGCTGTTCCTCATCTTCTTTTCTAAAGCCTTGCTTAAGCAGAATCACTGCAGGAAACTGCACATTAAAAAGCCACTCAGCTGAGAAAGTACACATTGTTCTTGTGTGTGCTTACGCAGTCAGCACAGATGTAGCCAAAGTCCCCATCAAGCCTTTCCAAATAAAAACACAAAAGAGAAGTACACTTGTGTGTTCTCATTTTTCCAACAACATCCTGAAGATTCTCTCTCTCTTCTGATCCTGATCTTGAATGCCAACAAATTCCATAGCTCTCCAGATCATTTCTTTGGAAACACACATGGTAGATAATATTTCTTAAAATACAATGGCTTTGATTTAATTGGGTGACTTTGTATAGTTTGAGGAGAAACTAAATCCACTGGGGATGTGCATAGGGTGGGAGAGTCCCTATAATAAGTGAGCAACTTCCCTCAAGAAAACTTGCTGTCTGTTTCAAGAAGAGAAAGGTGTATGTATAAACTTAAAACAGGAGGCCACATGCACCTGTGGGGTACCCAGTGTGTGTGTGTTCCAAATAAAGATAGAAAGATAAAATATGGCACAGAGAAAAAGTAAAAAATTGAGTGAAACAAATTTCAAAAAGTTTTTATAAAATGAGTTTATTGACAGGTTTTATGGTGACATAAAATATGTGTATTGTAACGTGGCCATTCCTGGATTCTCTCCACTAGAGTGATATGTGAAGTATTCAGGACACTTCCTGAGAAAAGAAGGGGAGGGACCAAGATAAATCTCTGCTACCAAGCAGCATGAAGACCATGAACATGAAGGGAGACTAACCTCATCTTGTAAGAGGCAGGAACTAAAGTCATTAAAACTCAATATCAGAAATACAAGTGAGGTGTGGATCAAATTCTATTTAATTCAGATAACTGTCAATGTCAAAGGTGCATAAGTAAAATCAATTGTGCTAGATTAATTCAACTAATTTTTTTTTCTTTTATTATTATTACACTTTAAGTTTTAGGGGTACATGTGCACAATGTGAAGGTTTGTTACATATGTATCCATGCCATGTTGGTGTGTTGCACCCACAATCTCGTCATTAGCATTAGGTATATTCCCCACGCTATCCCTCCCCTCTCTCACCCCACAACAGTCCCCTGAGTGTGATAGTACCCCTTCCTGTGTCCATGTGTTCTCATTGTTCAATTCCCACCCAAGTGAGTGAGAACATGCGGTGTTTGGTTTTTGTCCCTGGCGTATAGTTTGCCGAGAATGATGGTTTTAATTTTCATCCATGTCCCTACAAAGGACATGAACTCATCATTTTATGGCTGCATAGTATTCCATGGTGTATATGTGCCACATTTTCTTAATCCAGTCTATTGTTGTTGAATATTTCTCAAGCTTGGTTTCAAAAGCCCTATACAGGAATAGTGCCACAGTAAACATATGTGTGCATGTGTCTTTATAGCAGCATGATTTATAGGTCCTTAAGTGCTACCCAGTAAATGGAATGGCTGGTCAAATGGTATCTCGGAGATCCTGAGGAATCGCCATAATACACTGACTTCCACAATGGTTGAACTAGCTTACAGTCCCACCAACAGTGTGTGCAGCCCTATTTCTCCACATCCCTCTCCAGCACCCATTGTTTCCTGACTTTTTAATGATCGCCATTAAACTAACTGGTGTGAGATGGTATCTCATTGTGGTTTTGACTTGTACTACTCTGATGGCCAGTGATGATGGCATTTTGTCAGTGTGTTTTGCCGTATAAATGTCTTCTTTTTGAGAAGTGTCTGTTCATGTCCCTTGCCCACTCTTTTTGATGGGGTTGTTTTTTCTTGTAAATTTGTTTGAGTTCATTGTAGATTCTGGATATTAGCCCTTTGTCAGATGAGTAGGTTGTGAAAATTTTCTCCCATTTCCTTGTAGGTTGCCTGTTCACCTCTGATGGTAGTTTCTTTTTGCTGTGCAGAAGCCCTTAGTTTAATTAGATCCCATTTGTCAATTTTGGCTTTTGTTGCCATTGCTTTTGGTGTTTTAGACATGAAGTTAACTTTGCCCATGCCTATGTCCTGAATGGTAGCTGTTTAGGTTTTCTTCTAGGAGTTTTTTATGGTTTTAGGTCTAACATTTAAGTCTCTTTAATCCATCTCTTTGGAATTTAATTTTGTATAAGGCAAGTGGAAGGGATCCAGTTTCAGCTTTCTTACATGGTTTAGCCAGTTTTGTCTCAGCACCATTTATTAAATAGGGAATCCTTTCCCATTGCTTGTTTATTTTATGAGCACTTTTATGTATACCTGGTAATCTTCTGTGTTCCAGAATATATCAGTGAAGTATATTATATAAAAACCTCTGCCCCTATTAGAGCTCACGCATCAGTGTAGGAAAAGGAAAACAATACTAGTACATTTTATTATAGGTCATAAGGTGAAGAAAGCTATGGAGAAAAAATAAATAGGAAGTAATCACAGAAAAAAATGGCATTTTAGCAAAGTTTTCAGGGAGATGTGGGTTAGATGAAACAAGATTTCGTCAGTGATAGACTCTTTGACATGTGGTAAAAACTGGGTTGCTATTTAAGGGATTTTGATTAAAAGGCATTGGTGACTTCAGAAAGTGTCTTGGCTATCTCTCAGAGAAGCCTAGAGAACTAGATTCACTGGTAACAACCAGCAATCTGACCAATTTGAAGAAGAAGACAGCCAGTTGTCAATATCCAAGACTAAAGTGAAGTAGCAACCATACCTTTATTAAAGTAATAGGGGGGAAGAAATGACACTGTGGTCCCAGCACCATGTTCGGTCTCTATGTGCTGTAGACCTCGGTATTGAATAGGCGGGAGTATTTCAAATCTAGATCCCTACTTGCTGGGGTTTGGAGGAAACATCTTAATATGTTATGGAATAGTTCCTGTATAGTAAGGCAAACAGAAGGAAGGCATATGGTTACTCAGAGTTCTTTGGCAGTTTCGCTCATTCTTCAGATTCAGGGTGGAAAGTGTGGGCGTATAGGAAAGAGTCGACTGTCTCTAAGTATCCTTTTAAGAAGAGAATTGGACTAAGTAGTTATCCATGTCTACTACCACAAGCATCTGAGACCACTTCTTCCTGGTAAGGGAAAACCATTATTTTAAACCTTCTCTCTTTCATAATTTATTGTATGTGGAAAATGTTATTTGAAATGAATGGTAAATATCATGTTAATTCTTCTGTTATTCTTTAAAATAATCACAATGGCATAAACATTTGAAGCTTCTCAGTGTGTATGTAGTGCCCCCCATTTAAATTTAGTCAATAAGTATTTCAACTTAAGTAATAATTCTGCACACATTTCCTAAAAAATTAAAATACTGAATAATTGTCGTAAATTAGTAAAACGCTACTTTAAAGCTCCTTGATATGGTTCAAACTAGATGACAAGTAATTCTGCTAGGTACACAGTGTTGCAAGTGTTCAAAATTCAACTTACTATATGAGCTTTGTAATGAGGTTGTTACAGAATAGAATCTTGTGGCAAAGCAAAACAAACTAGCACTCTTTCTTTTTAGTTACCAAAGACTCTCAGAGAATCTTAGAATATTGATGATAAATTAGGTGTAACAAAAGCTGGTTACCAAAATATTCAAATTATGCAACCTACATATAGCTGGTGGGCCATGGTCTAAGGTGGCACAAGTTATGGTGGAAATAGGATAGAACCTAGGTTGCTTGATATCCAGCTATCTGCTTGCGTTGGTCTATCAATGCAACTTCATTGTATGGTAGTCAGAGCTACAGGCTGACTCCAGAATTGTGAGAACTGCTCTTTCAAGTTGAGCTGGGAGAGGTGAACATTATTATTAGTATACAGTAAAACTTAAAGAGAGTGAGAAATTATGTTTTTAACAGCACTTTTATATTCAAAAATATTATAGGTTAAGGTCCAAAATAAGAGCTAAATCTCTTATAATTATTACATCATTTTGGGAATGTATTACCGATTTTGTGGGTAAGTAGTAAAGATTTCAACTTTAATATGTTTTAGTTTATGCAAACTCTACAGTGGAGTGGGAGACCTCTGGTTTTCTGATTTCTACCCACCCCAACCCCCAAAAACTAGTCATAAATAAGATTTTAAACTACCGTGATGTGTGACCATTGTGAAACAGAGCTATTCGAATAAAATAAGGACAACCATAAAGAAATCAGAAGATCAAGGAAACAACCCAATATGTCTAACTGTAGAAAACAGATTTTAATACTAACAGGTTTCCCTTTGCAGAGTGTGTTAGGTACTGTCCAACTGTATGTCGTAGTGAAAGTTTTACTTAAGGTATGCGTCGCTTTTTAATGCTCTGTCTCAATTGTCTTTCCAGAGGCATGGGAACCCAAATATAGCAGGAAAATACTGTGGAAGTAGGATACCATGTTTCTATGTAGGTGCTTATGTGTGGTGGAGGCGCAGTAGGTGATGTTGTTGTTAAAGAAGCAAGCATCAGGCAAAACATCCTTACCTAGGACTGACAGTGTTCATACAGAAAAAATCCCAGAAATTTGATTACGAGTACCCAAGATATTGTCCCTATTAATCTTTGTTTACAATCCCTTAAATACAGATGAGTTATTATCCCACATTATTATTGTTTTATCATCATCATCGTCATCACTATCATCACTATTAATAATAGTACCACTAAAAGGTGGACAATAAATAAATCCACTACCAAGTACTAAGCTGGATAGCATTGTTCAGTTTAATTTAAAAACATTTTAACATATGTGGCAAAAAAGATATCATCAGGAGAACGTATTAATCAAGAAGAGAGTGAAATCTTTGAAAGCAGCACTGCAGAGCAAGTTAAATTGCCTCTATTACTGAAGATGGTTTTATAGAATTCAGGATGTCAAATATTGAGGAGAGTAGCACATATGAAATATCCACAGTCCAGGAGTGAATTTCAATATAATTAGCTTTTTATGTTACCACTTCTTCTAGTAATAAAGGCTCTCTACATATAATGACTATCACTTGACTCACCTATTCATTAAATAAATATGATATGTGCTGTATGGTTATCCCAGACAATACACCGGATGTACATGCTAGAAAATACAATAATGAACAATATAAATATACTACACACCTCTGTTCCCTATGAAGCTCACCTTACACAAATGGAGATACAAAAGAAACATATGTGTATGCGGTATATATGGATACTGGTATATATATATATAAACAGATTATATTTATATACACAAACATATATCTGTGCACATGTGGTGTGTTTGTGTGTGTGTGTATATGTTCAAGGTCAATATTTTAGAAGAGACTTGAAATGAAGGGTGAAGGGCGCTGGGATAGGAAATAGTGGTTAGCATGTCTTAAACATTATATGCCATACACCTTGCTAACTGCTTAACATCCATTATTTAATTTATTCAGTCCTGATAATAACTCTCTGAAGGGTATGTTAGTCATTCCATTTTACATAAGGAAGAACTTGATGTTCATAGAGACAAAGTCATCTGTTCAAAATTTGACAGCAAGTGGCAGAGTGAGGCTTCTGACCTGACCTTTGTAATAGTGGAAGTCGAATTTTTATACATGATGTTAAGGTTTGTTTAAATAATTTTCCGTTTCACTGAAGATGCGAGGGATCAGATAATCTTTTTTCTCTTCATAGGCAAACTATATATTTGGGAGTAGGTTCTTATACATGCTTAAAAATATACCTTCTTTTAGCAGCTCTGTTCACCTGGGCTTTAGGTACCATGGTATTGAGAAAGGTGGTGATGATAGCAGTTCAGTGTTACGACACAAGTAAGATATCCTGGGTTTTAGCACATAGGAACAAAACATTATCAATACATCTGAAAGTGATGCCCGGCTTCTAAAGTTCCTGAGTAGAATTCAGGAAGTTTGAGTTATAAACCTTAATTTGCCACTTTATAGTGTGTGCATTGAGCAAAGTCACTCTACCCGTTTGAAATTCAGTTTTCTACATCGTTTTACATCTCTAAAGAGATATTACCCTGAAAAAACCACAAAATAGAATACATGGTTTTTTCAACCATCTTCTATTTGTCAATCACATAAGCATAAGAGAGATGTTAGAAAGATATGTCTTAGCCTCCCGTCTCCATTGTTGAGTCCTTTTAAAGAAACAGCTTGCTGTTTTTCACATTTTCCTCTAGCTGTTTCTGGGTATGACAAGGGAAGAGGTGGTAGTGAGGTGGCACAAAACCCTCAAATCATTTGCATGTTGATGAATCCTGACCAATGGCATACACCTGAGCATTTTTTCTTCATTTCTTACCACAGAGAAATCCTTCTGTTAAGCACTACTGAAAAATGAGATCTGGGGAATTTCATTGTAAGCAAATAATATTGAGCCAAGGGCATATACCCCAGTGCAAGGTGATGATTTGGAGTCTGACCCATTACACATGTTTATGAGTTGACATCCATTTATCTGTTATTGCCTGGATGTTTCATTTTAATTAATTGACATTGTTGCTAGCCTCAATAGAGACTGGTCATGCAGTCCAAATGCCTATCTGACACAAATGGGGAGGCATTTCACTGCAAAGTAAGAAACAGTTATTATCTGTCATGTGTCTTAGAAATCCTAGCTGACACATGTCAAACAAAAATGTATGGCTGGAGAACAAGAAAGCCTCCACAGCTGGCAGTGAAGTAATGAGGTTGCTTCCTAAAAATAAAGGACAAACTATCTCCCTGAAACTAATGGAAACAGGGGTTAAAATTTCACACCCCCCCTAGTTCAAAGGGGATGAAAACCAGTATCTGTTTACACACTAAGAGAAAGAGAGAATCATTTCTTTTTTCAATAATTTTCATGGCGAACAGCTACTAGAGATGAATATTTTCACAAAGAACTTCCACAGAGAATAGGACAAGGAACCATATAACACAGAACTATAGACAGCATAAAGCTTTTGAGTAGATAGCCGGATCTGGCAGAACCCAGCTACCACACAACATATAAAAAACAATTATCCCAGATAGGTGAAGGGGCTTGTTGCAACAGCCTGTAACTTGTAAAGTCAGGCCAAATGTAGCAAAAAAAAAAAAACAAATTTCTAGTTTGGTGTTCTTTTCCACTATACCACAGTGCTTTGGTTTCTTTACTGAAAGGTCTAGAAAGGTAAAGAGGAATCATTTCTTCCCTGGGTTGAGCTTATATATATTGGTTATATTTTTTTTCTTAGAACAAGTCACCCCAGTTCAAGTTCCTACATGCCAAAGATGACAAAAAGGGGGATCATTGAAGACCCAATTAATGAATGTAATTTGTTTCATATGGAACTATATCTCTATTCACAGGACTGCATGCTCCCTGAGGGCAGTTACTATCGTGATTTATTTCTCCATTGTATTCTTTTTACTGTGCTATAGCATAAGATATTTAAGTATAGCAATTATAAATGAAAGCAAACTAATTGTTTGATAAATATTTATCTTACCAATATAAAATATAAGCTATTTTCCCACAATATTACTATAGTCTTATAGTTCTTGCATTTCTAAAGCTTAGTACATGTTAGAAAGTTTTACAAATTCACACATTAATGTTTATTTAATATGATTCAGTTTATATAGTATAGACTAGTATATATTCAAATAATTTATTAGTATTTGACTTTATTATATTTTCCATTTGAATTCTACACTGATTTGCTATGTCCCTAAATAAAAGCGGCCAAAGTGGTGAAAACTTGTACATTAAAGCATAAAAGTAATGGTAAAGATAGTGGTATAGATACCACAGCCCTGAGTAAAGAAAGTGATGGATGCCAAACATGATTCTATACATTACATAGAATGAGACCATGTATGTCCGGGGACATGTGACTTTGTAAGTGTGATTTTTTTTTTTTTTTTTTGAGCCAAAGTCTCAGCTCTGTCACCCAGGCTGGAATGAGTGGCACGCATTCAAAGGTCATGTACTTCCTCCCAGTTCAAAGTTACTCTCCTGCCCTTCAGCCTCCTGAGTAGCTGGGTTCCCAGGCCGCCACCACTCCCCGGTTAATTTTTGTGGCTTTTTAGTAGAGACAGGGTTTCACCATATTGGCTGTGTCGGCCTCAACTCTGATTCTTGTGATCCACCTGCCTCGGCTCTCCAAAGTGCTGGATGCATGTGAGCCACCGTACAGCTAAGTGCGATGTGATTTTAAAGAAAACAGACTAAAGTGATGAGGAGGAGATGCATTTTCATTATTTTAAACAACTGCTCAAATGTGACATACTTAAGAAGTGACTCCGCCATCAGAATTACATGACCTAATACTGGATGAGATATTCTGTTATTTTTATACTGAAGATAAGACAGTAGTGTTACTAAGAAGACTGTATTATGGTACAAATAAAGTTTGATTCTAAAGAAAGCTATTCTCTTTGTCCTTGTAATATTCTCTTACTTATCAGAGAAGAAATCACGACATTTCTTTTGGATATATTTAAACGTCATATTTAAATGCAAAATACTATTAAGAAACATTTCGTAGGGACTAAAAGAAACCAGAGAGTAGAATTAAATCTGATTACTAGTATAGTGTAAACATGTAGCCATCTAACTTTTGCATATGGTTATGTCCAGTCAACTTGTAGCTACCTACAACGTAAGTTGAAAGTTATCTTTTTAATAATTTCATATATATTTTTCATATTAATTAAAATATAAGGTCATGATATACCATATGATTTTATTACACCAGCACACACTGTGAGATTTTCAAAAATTTCCAAGAATAAAAAATGACAGTGATTTTTTTTAATTTCAGCTTTTCTTTAAATATGGGGTAGATGTGCAAGATTGTAACAATATATTCATCTTGGGGCTATTCTACAATAGTAAAGATAGAAGGGAATCTAGGTGCTCATTAGTGGATTGCATAGTAAATGTGGTACCTATACACCATGAAAGTATTCCTAAGTGAAAGAGCTTTTTAAATAATTTAGTCTAAGTTTCATACAAATATCTACTAATATTTCATATTCATGACACAATTATATTTTGTAATAAGTGTAAGGCAGCAAGAAAGTTAAACTTTCAAGCTTCATAGAATTGTCTAATACTGGTCAATACAAAATTTGATTTAGTTGGCCAAATTAATTATCATTGAACAGGTTATAGACATATTTGTGAAAGTTTGTGAACAGGTTAAAATATTAGTGTCCTTTTGTTTTTTTAAATTATGACTATTTTAAGCTACCTAATGTCAGTAGTCCTGTGTGTAGCAAAGGCCCCATAACTGCTAACTACGCCTGAATTTCAGCAAAACAGGGTTGGCCTTTTTTCTCCTCACTATTTCTACACCCATCTCAGTGAGTTCATTTTATTTTTATTTTTAGTCTTGGCTCTTTCTATTTATTTCATGTTAAAACTCCTGCTTCTCTTGATCATCTATTCTTTATCCCTTCCCTTTACTCTAAGTTAGGTAACCTTGTGTCATCTAACGCTAATTTTCTATTGAAATCTCAAATTTCTCCAATTCCTACCATAGATTATCTGTATATATGGACATACACCTTTGGGCATATGATATCTAACATAAGCATATATACCAAGGTAATCCATGATGAAGATATAGCTTTATGCATATTTTAAGTTCTCTGCCCTTATCTTGGCTAATATTGAGTTGAACACAGTGTGTAAAACTCAAGGTATAAGTTGTTAATAGTATTTAAAAATAAATATTTTGAGGATGAGGGGCGTGAGTAAGATAGCTAGTCAGAAGTCTCCACAGATCATCTTCCCCGCCTGCACAAGGACACCAATTTATCAACCATCTAAAAAAGCAACCTTTATAAGAACAAAAAATCAAGTGAGCACTCACAGTAATTTGGTTTTAGCTTCAGATTACCGAAAAGAGGCACTGGAGAGAGTAGGGAAAAGACAGTTTTGAATCACCAATGTCACCCATCCCCCTTTATCTGGGCAGGGCGTCATGGTACAAGTGAGAGAGAGTGCATATGGGACAGGAGCGTTCAACAATTGGGAGACATTGATTGAACTAAGTGCCGTCTGTCACAACAGAAGCAAAAAATAATCGGGGCTGACCCTCAGCTGACAATTTGCACATTGAAGGAGTATTTTAAACCAGCTCCTGCCAGAGGGAGAGAATTGCCAATCCCAATGGTCAGGAAATTGAGTCCTGCAAGCTTTACCTTCCACAGGGCTAAAATGCAAAGACCTTAAATAAACTTGAAAGGGGTGCAGTCTAGGCCACAAGGACAAAGTAACTTAGATGAGTCCCAGTGCTGAAACCGGGGCTCAGAACCAGTGGACTCTGGGGCCATGTGACCTACTGAGATACCGCCCAAGTGCAACTAAGAGAGTGCTTGTGCCACTCCCTACCCCAACCCCAGGTTGCACAACTTGTGGCTCAAAAGAGACCCCTTTCTTTCTACTTGAGGAGGAGAGGGAAGAGCAAGAGGACTTTGCCTGCATCTTACATCAGCTTAGCCACAGAAAGATGGGGGCACTGGGTAGAGTTGTGAGGCTTCCATTCTAGGCCGTAGCTCCCAGGATGACATTTCCTAGGTACACTCTGGCCAGAAGTCAACCTGTTTCCTTGAAAGGAAGGGACCCAGTGCTGGCATCCAGTCACTGACTCAAAAGAACCTTTGCTCCTGAATAGCCAATAGTAGAGATACCCAGCTAGTATGCCGTGAGCCTTGGGTAAGATTCTAAATTCATTGGCATCAGATGAGACTCCAGCACATTCCCAGCTGTGGTGTGGCTCTGGGGGAGTGACTCCTTCTGCTTAAGAAAATCAGAGAGAAAAGAGGGCAGGGCAGGGGGGCGGAGGTCTTTGCCTTGCAGCTTACGTACCAGCTTGGCCACAGGGAAGTAGAGCACCAGGTATCCTCTTGGGGTCTCCCATTCTAGGACTTAGCACTTGGACAGCATTGGGATGTAGCATGCACCAGAGTGGAGCCCACTCTGCCCTGAGGGGTGAGTCTTAGGTCTGGCAGCATTCATTAAAAGTGAAATGAATGGCCCTTGGCCCTTATAACATCAGCAGTACCCTGGAAGTACGTACTGATAAGCTGGTAGTGGTAGCCCTGAAGTTAGGGTTTCTCCGCTCCGTAGAAAGAGGGGAGGAAAGAAAGTGGGAAGAACTCTGTCTTATGCTTCTCGAGTGCAGTACAGCTGCAGTACAATAGAACACCACATAGACTTCTAAGGTTTTTTTTATTCCAGGTGCTGTCTCCTTGGAGCAA
>JAKGGE010002043.1:20000-25582 GCA_023748175.1 Hoolock leuconedys | reverse complement strand
CTATATTGGTACAAACATGTGAGAGAAATGCACCTTCTGAATCATTTCAAATTTGTGGTCTTTGTTAGAGCACATAAGCCGGTGTGCTAGGAGACGTAGCTATTACATTCTCTTATAGAATTTTCCATTCTCTATCATCTGGATTCTTATTTAAAATGTAAACAAAGTTTGTTCTTTCTACTGCATAAGAAGGTTTATGCCACTTTATGCTTAGTAAGTAATTAAATTTATATGTCAGTTTAAATAAGGACAGCCTCCATTATTCTAAGTCCTGTTCCTGTTCCCCATCATCTTATATAGGAACCTTCCTCTTTCGATTGTTTATATTAAAAAACCTAAGACAATTGAAATGAACCCTGTAAAAATTATGCTACAATTATTTTAAACCCTAACATAATAGTGTTATCTTTGATATGAATCTGAAAATCAATTTATTTCTTATCTTTTGATAGATATTCATTAGTATGTTCTATCCTATTTTGTTACTTATATTTTGGAAAAGTTTCTTAATGTTCGAATAATATTTATATATATTAACTCCTCTACTTATCCATTTACTCATCTTATTTACTGTGTGATCTATTCTAAAAATTGCATTGAATAATTGTCATATATTAGCAAAGAAGACAAATACTACCATTGCCTCCTTGGAATTTTCAATCTGCGAGTAATAAGTATAAGAGTTTTCTGAATATTATAATCTGATATAATATATTCAGAGAAGATGTAATAGCAGAGCAACCCGGCACTGAAAATCTGTTGTATGAGCTGAAATGTGATTAATAACTAGGATGTTGAGAAACAATAAAGTCTGTGAGGTCAACTTAACTTGCTCAGACTTAAAAAGAAAATAAGCACTCTTTTTATTCTTTGTAAGATAAGATATCCACCACTTCATTATTCTACCCCAGCCTGGTTCAAATATACAACTAAGACAAATGATTTACAGTGTGTACAAACTGAAAACATACTCTCTGAAAAAGGAATCAGATTAAAAAAAGAACGTACATCGTATGATTTTATTTACCTGAATGCAAAAACATAAAAAGTAGATTAAGTGCTGTCAAGGAATGGGGGAGGGTGAATGGAGAATAAATGTTAATGTGTATTGGGATTCTTCTAGTAGTGATAAAAGTGCACAGGCAGTAGAGAGCTCTGATGCCTGCACAAGTGTGATATACTAACAATCTCTGAATTAAATGCATTAGAACATGACTTTCACGGTAAGTGAATGAACCTCAACAAAACTAGTACAAAAAAAATTATTGGTGTTCTAGTAAAGATTCCACAATAATTTATTAAATAAAATAACTTAATTAACAAATGTACACATTCAAGGTGGTTATCCCATTTATAACCATAAAGTAATTACATTCCATGAAGTTACAATGAGCTCACAGGCTCTCACACGTAGGGTCTTAGGACACTATTTGCCTCATATATGGGAGGTCACAATAAATCATCATGAAACCAACTTTTCATGTACAACCAAAGCAAAAGAAAGGCCTCAGAGGGGAAGAGAAAGAGGAAGGAGGAAAACCATAGATAAGAGAACCTTTAGAAACATCAAAAAAACTCACAGATCCGTTATCATAATCCAGAAACACCCCAACCCGACCCAGAGGCCTTTGCACATACTGAATTAAAGGTGGAGAGTTGGTGGAGAGACTACAGTGATTCCTGCTTTTTGAGGAAATTTTAAAAAATGTTTCTGGTCGGGCGCTGGTGGCTCACGCCTGTAATCCCAGCACTTTGGGAGGCCGAGGTAGACAGATCAGGAGGTCAGGAGATCGAGACCATCCTGGTTAATACGGTGAAACCACGTCTCTACTAAAAATACAAAAAATTAGCCGGGCGCAGTGGCGGGCGCCTGTAGTTCCAGCTACTCGGGTGGCTGAGGCAGGAGAATGGCGTGAACCCAGGAGGCGGAGCTTGCAGTGAGCCGAGATTGCGCCACTGCACTCCGGGCTGGGAGAAAGAGCGAGACCCCGTCTCAAAAAAAAAAAAACTTTCGTCAGAATCAATAACGATATTGGCATCTGCAGTCCTGAAATCTCTACAGACTCCCAGAATCCAGTTGGAGGAGAGGGTTACATCCACCTTTCAGAAATGCCTGCAGGAGGTGAATGCTTGTGCTCCCCATACAGCAAAGCTCTCCACACCCTGGGGATCCACGGGAGCACTGAGATGGTCATCTCCAAATATCACATATCTCACATCCTCAGAAAGGCTTATATAACAAGGAATCATTTCCGTGCTCAGAGCATTATCCACTGACAAGGAAAAAATATTATATTAGTGAGTGCTATGAGGGACAGAGGCTCTGTGCCCAATTATTCACTTCATTTGCTCTTCTTCCGAGAAAATACAGAAAAAAGGAAGCCAAGAGAGTTCAGCCCCATGCATCCATGAAGATGAAATGTTATTACACCTCTACAGCACATACAATTATGTATTATTACTTAAATAATAGAGAAAAATATGACCATCTCACTGGGTGAAGTAATGATTTAATGTCTATCTCTGCATAGTTTGCTTCAGGAGATATCTAAAATGTTTTCTTTTCTTCAATAGAAAAATCTTCTTGTATTATTTGTGTTTAAGATCATCAACAGGTAGACATCAATTTGCTGTGATGTGAGAATTTATTGGAATGTAAGTAATGCCTGTTATAGTCTCAAACATAAAAAATTTGTTAGAAATTAACACATGTAAAATTTATAAGTTTCTGAAAAGAATACTCTGGCTTTACAGTATCTGTTTAGCTCCTGATTCAATCTACTCTGGGGTCCTGCCCTCTGCTACTTAGACCTGCTCTCTAGAATGGGCCTAACATGGTTAAGCCACGTTCACAGATCCCTCACTTTTCACTTGTTATGAGATGTATCTGATGGCATTAGAATTGTCCTGATTATGGATATTTCAGTCATTTTCTTTGTTGATCAAAATGTTCTGATTTTGTAAATAATAAAGGTTACTTGTAGAATGCATGTAAATGCACATGGAATAGAAAGAATTAAAAACCATTATGACAAATCTAAGCCTTCAAAATTGAATTAAATTGAATAAACATGAAATACTGATGCCACTATGAGAACCAGTGTCTTCATAACTATATGATCTGAATATTCTTTGTCCTCTTATTCTGCAGATAAAGTATGTATCTTTCTTTACATTTTCATCAAACTGTAAGTCAGGAAATTGAGTTTTGATCATTGTAATATTACTATGCAGGTAGAGAAGATGCACATGTTTTGGAAAAGTATGTATTACCTACATGTCAAAACTAATAAAACTTAAGTGGGAAAAGCCTCAACCAAGGGACCCAATAAAGAAATAATTTGAGGCTGGACTGCCAAGCAGCTGGCTCTTGCCTCTGAAGTTGTTGAGCATGTCTAGGACTCCAGTTATGCGCCATGAAGTGAGCTCTGGATTCACTGGCTGGGGCTTTTGCATCTGTGCCAAATCAGTCCTGCAAAAAAAAAAAAAAAAAAAAAAAAAAAAAAAAAAAAAAAAAAAAAAAAAAAAAAAAAAAAAAAAAAAAAAAAAAAAAAAAAAAAAAAAAAAAAAAAAAAAAAAAAAAAAAAAAAAAAAAAAAAAAAAAAAAAAAAAAAAAAAAAAAAAAAAAAAAAAAAAAAAAAAAAAAAAAAAAAAAAAAAAAAAAAAAAAAAAAAAAAAAAAAAAAAAAAAAAAAAAAAAAAAAAAAAAAAAAAAAAAAAAAAAAAAAAAAAAAAAAAAAAAAAAAAAAAAAAAAAAAAAAAAAAAAAAAAAAAAAAAAAAAAAAAAAAAAAAAAAAAAAAAAAAAAAAAAAAAAAAAAAAAAAAAAAAAAAAAAAAAAAAAAAAAAAAAAAAAAAAAAAAAAAAAAAAAAAAAAAAAAAAAAAAAAAAAAAAAAAAAAAAAAAAAAAAAAAAAAAAAAAAAAAAAAAAAAAAAAAAAAAAAAAAAAAAAAAAAAAAAAAAAAAAAAAAAAAAAAAAAAAAAAAAAAAAAAAAAAAAAAAAAAAAAAAAAAAAAAAAAAAAAAAAAAAAAAAAAAAAAAAAAAAAAAAAAAAAAAAAAAAAAAAAAAAAAAAAAAAAAAAAAAAAAAAAAAAAAAAAAAAAAAAAAAAAAAAAAAAAAAAAAAAAAAAAAAAAAAAAAAAAAAAAAAAAAAAAAAAAAAAAAAAAAAAAAAAAAAAAAAAAAAAAAAAAAAAAAAAAAAAAAAAAAAAAAAAAAAAAAAAAAAAAAAAAAAAAAAAAAAAAAAAAA
Organism: Hoolock leuconedys; assembly: GCA_023748175.1. Taxonomy (NCBI): domain Eukaryota; kingdom Metazoa; phylum Chordata; class Mammalia; order Primates; family Hylobatidae; genus Hoolock; species Hoolock leuconedys. The sequence continues at coordinate 21,337 of JAKGGE010002043.1, read as the reverse complement.
AAAAAAAAAAAAAAAAAAAAAAAAAAAAAAAAAAAAAAAAAAAAAAAAAAAAAAAAAAAAAAAAAAAAAAAAAAAAACATTTAACCTTTTTTTTTTTTTTTTTTTTTTTTTTTTTTTTTTTTTTTTTTTTTTTTTTTTTTTTTTTTTTTTTTTTTTTTTTTTTTTTTTTTTTTTTTTTTTTTTTTTTTTTTTTTTTTTTTTTTTTTTTTTTTTTTTTTTTTTTTTTTTTTTTTTTTTTTTTTTTTTTTTTTTTTTTTTTTTTTTTTTTTTTTTTTTTTTTTTTTTTTTTTTTTTTTTTTTTTTTTTTTTTTTTTTTTTTTTTTTTTTTTTTTTTTTTTTTTTTTTTTTTTTTTTTTTTTTTTTTTTTTTTTTTTTTTTTTTTTTTTTTTTTTTTTTTTTTTTTTTTTTTTTTTTTTTTTTTTTTTTTTTTTTTTTTTTTTTTTTTTTTTTTTTTTTTTTTTTTTTTTTTTTTTTTTTTTTTTACTTTTACCATATTTTTACTCTATATACTATTCTATTTCTTTCACCTTCCTCATACCCAATCTTAGTGAAATGTTGTCTCATCTGCAGTGTCTGAAAAGTTTGATACCAACCTTCAAATGTGAACTAGAATACACATCATGCCGATTATCTATATACTAGATTTAATTTGGCTAGCTTGTGTGGGCTTCTCTGTTTGCAACTCCTATTATATCAATTGAAATCACTACATTTTCTTGGGATGAAATAACTATCTTTCAACTGGTAGTTTGAATTTAGCTAAAAATTATAAGCTAACATCATGTTTATTTGCATAAAAATAAAGAAAACATTTTCATTCTTACCTCTAACGAATGAAATTTGCTAGTTTCCTGATTTAGATTGTTTCGTGCCTCTTGATTGATTTTCCATAAATAGTCCGTTTCCTTTATAAGTTTCTCCTGCAAAAGAAGCAAGAAGCTTAGCAATAATGAAGACAGTATAGTAGATTTCATCCCCTTATCAATAAAAAAAAGGCTGTCATTGAAAGAAACATAAATTAAATTAGAGTGGAGTGGTCAGATTTTTCCAAATTAAACACATTTGGTTCTAATAATTTGGATGTGAAAAGTGATAGAAACATAATAGAGAGTTTTAAGGGACCCTTCTGATAATATCATCAATTTTCTGAGAAACTGGCTTTTATATAACCTGACTTTGAACAGTGTTCTTGGTGCTAGCCACCTGCTCCACAGCTCCATTCTATATGTTTGAACAATGTTTCTAAGGAAACCTCCTTTAGCGAAGTCTCAACACAACTATGATTAGAGTGCCAAATTAGTCAGCAACAATGAAAGGACACATTTATGTGTCACGAT
>JAKGGE010002043.1:0-17500 GCA_023748175.1 Hoolock leuconedys | reverse complement strand
TTTTTTTTTTTTTTTTTTTTTTTTTTTTTTTTTTTTTTTTTTTTTTTTTTTTTTTTTTTTTTTTTTTTTTTTTTTTTTTTTTTTTTTTTTTTTTTTTTTTTTTTTTTTTTTTTTTTTTTTTTTTTTTTTTTTTTTTTTTTTTTTTTTTTTTTTTTTTTTTTTTTTTTTTTTTTTTTTTTTTTTTTTTTTTTTTTTTTTTTTTTTTTTTTTTTTTTTTTTTTTTTTTTTTTTTTTTTTTTTTTTTTTTTTTTTTTTTTTTTTTTTTTTTTTTTTTTTTTTTTTGTTGTTGTTGTTGTTGTTGAGATGCAGTCTCACTCTGTCACCCAGGCTGGAGTGCAGTGGCGCGATCTCAGCTTACTGCAAACATGAGCCATCATGCCCGGCCGATTAAATCTATTTTCAACAGCTTTCAAATCTAGTCTGCAAACATGAGCCATCATGCCCGGCCGATTAAATCTATTTTCAACAGCTTTCAAATCTAGTCTGCAAACATGAGCCATCATGCCCGGCCGATTAAATCTATTTTCAACAGCTTTCAAATCTAGTCTGCAAACATGAGCCATCATGCCCGGCCGATTAAATCTATTTTCAACAGCTTTCAAATCTAGTCTGCAAACATGAGCCATCATGCCCGGCCGATTAAATCTATTTTCAACAGCTTTCAAATCTAGTCTGCAAACATGAGCCATCATGCCCGGCCGATTAAATCTATTTTCAACAGCTTTCAAATCTAGTCTGCAAACTGCAAATTTTGAAGAGACAGCAAATAAGACCTTTGCAACAAGAATTTTCAAAGTAATTCAACATTTTTAACATTCACTTTAGGGTACATTATAACCACTACTACATGCCCACATTCTAGTGAATATTTTAGGTATTTTATGGGTTCTATCATTGCATGAAACTATGGAAATATATCTTTTCACACTTAAGAAAAATCTAACAATACAGAAAACAGTCACACAAAAAGAATCAAATAGCAAGGGAACACAAACCATACCTTACAAATTGAAGATACTTTATATTGATTTTCCGTAAAATCACCAAGACAGTTATTTGTTTGCTTAGAAAAGACCCAAGCATGCTGCCAGGTAAATTTAAAGTATTTTTAAGAGTAAAAGTGAGCATGATGGTTTTGCTGCACATTTTATACTCACAAGGCTACAGTAACCAAAACAGCATGGTACTGGTACCACAACAGAGATATAGATCAATGGAACAGAACAGAGCCCCCAGAAATGATGCATATCTACAACTATCTGATCTTTGACAAACCTGACAAAAAAAAAAAAAAAAAAAAAAAAAAAAAAAAAAAAAAAAAAAAAAAAAAAAAAAAAAAAAAAAAAAAAAAAAAAAAAAAAAAAAAAAAAAAAAAAAAAAAAAAAAAAAAAAAAAAAAAAAAAAAAAAAAAAAAAAAAAAAAAAAAAAAAAAAAAAAAAAAAAAAAAAAAAAAAAAAAAAAAAAAAAAAAAAAAAAAAAAAAAAAAAAAAAAAAAAAAAAAAAAAAAAAAAAAAAAAAAAAAAAAAAAAAAAAAAAAAAAAAAAAAAAAAAAAAAAAAAAAAAAAAAAAAAAAAAAAAAAAAAAAAAAAAAAAAAAAAAAAAAAAAAAAAAAAAAAAAAAAAAAAAAAAAAAAAAAAAAAAAAAAAAAAAAAAAAAAAAAAAAAAAAAAAAAAAAAAAAAAAAAAAAAAAAAAAAAAAAAAAAAAAAAAAAAAAAAAAAAAAAAAAAAAAAAAAAAAAAAAAAAAAAAAAAAAAAAAAAAAAAAAAAAAAATAAAAAAAAAAAAAAAAAAAAAAAAAAAAAAAAAAAAAAAAAAAAAAAAAAAAAAAAAAAAAAAAAAAAAGTATAACAAGGAATTTAATTGTGTTTCACAAAATTGTATATATAATGGTTGATATAATTAGCTGTTTTTCTTATTTTTACTATTTTATGACTATTTCCTAATGATGGATTTATATGAAAATAAAATCTGTTTTTTATTTATCCACTTTATTGAATAATTTTAAAACTGAAACTTTACATATATATATACATAACTATCTATAACAATGTTATGTATTCATATTTTTAAAATTATATAATAATTAATTTACACAATAATTATGTCCATAATTATCTTCAATAGTGCATGAAAGTTCTTTGTAACACGGTTGCCATACTAACAGATTTTATTGTCTTTTACCATGATTTAATAAATCACCAATGTTTATACATAGCTGTATTCATAAATTATCTAATGTTTGGGGATTTAGGTCATTTCTATAAACTTAAAATTAACAAACCTTGCTAGAAGTTGAAAAAGTAGAAATCTATATAAAAGTCACCATTTACATATTAAGAGACATTTAAAAAATTATAAAATTCATAAAAGTCAGCATATCCTAGAAAAAGATGAAGTGGCTCTCTTTTTAATCAGTCCATGGCATTGCGAATTAGTATGTTTTCTGAAGTGTCATTTCATCAGCATTATGCTCCAAAAAGTATATCCAATAAACTTAAGAAAAGGTAATCATAGATATATATATATGCAGACTTTTCCACAAATTTTTTCTCTGAAAACAGATTCAAACACTTCTTAAAATGTTGCATATTATCTACCTAAGTGTAGAGAAGAAAGACTTTCTGGTATTCTCACTTCTCAGTAAAAATTTGATTCTACATTTTGTAGACTGCCCTGTATTAGACAGAAATAAACAATAAGCAACTTATGAGATGCATATGAAAGAATAAAAAATAGTTGCAAATTTTAGTGCTAGAAGCTGAAAAAGTTATCTATTTTACTACAAGTGTGTTATCATGCAGGGTAGGTAAGAGAGAAAAGCAGTATTTCCTTACTAACAAAAAATATCTGTATTCAAGTGAAAATATCAGACATTTATTGATCACCAATTCTGTGCTGAAAACTGTTCTAAGTGCTTCACATGTTCTAACTTACTTAATTGTTACAGCAACCCCATAAGATAAATAATATTTTATACTCATTTAAAGATTAAGAAACATAAGAACAGGAAACTTTAATAATTTGTCCATAGGCATACTCTAATTAAGTAGGAGAACTAGGGTTAGAAACCAGGCAGTCTGTCTCTGAAAACTGTTTTCCTTTCAGTGACATTAAATATGTTGCCAAAGTATCTTCCTAAGCCACCAAATTACATACAATATTTTGGGGGCATGCTTCTTGCATGCTGGCAGAGTTGATTGAAAGCTGACAAAGCCTTCAAGTATTGTGCAGGCTTTGGTCCACTTTTTTGAATAATAATATGCACACTGTCTCACACACACACACACACACACACACACACACACACACACACACACACACACACACACACACACACACACACACACACACACACACACACACACACACACACACACACACACACACACACACACACACACACACACACACACACACACACACACACACACACACACACACACACACACACACACACACACACACACACACACACACACACACACACACACACACACACACACACACACACACACACACACACACACACACACACACACACACACACACACACACACACACACACACACACACACACACACACACACACACACACACACACACACACACACACACACACACACACACACACACACACACACACACACACACACACACACACACACACACACACACACACACACACACACACACACACACACACACACACACACACACACACACACACACACACACACACACACACACACACACACACACACACACACACACACACACACACACACACACACACACACACACACACACACACACACACACACACACACACACACACACACACACACACACACACACACACACACACACACACACACACACACACACACACACACACACACACACACACACACACAATATTAGTTCTGTTCTCTTCCTGGGTTGATATCCTTCTATTCTATCTAGGCCAGAATGCTTTCTGAAATGGAAATGTGCCTATATTCCTACCTGCTTAACCTTATTATGGGATTTTGATAAACTACAGGAAAGTAGTTACACTCCTCTCGATGTCTTCCAAAACGTACTTGATGTATTTGGTTCTCAGTGTATGAATTGTTCTTCCCACAAATGCCTTGGATTCTAGTAAGGGTGAGTTCCTTGTATTTCTTTAACTTGCCACAGTCATCCATACTTCTATTATTTTGTATAACATGATTACCTTGTCAGTGTAAATATAAATAAATAAAATTACTTTGAAGCGCTGTGGCATTGCCCAATAGAATTGACGATCCACCAATTTTATAACCCAGACATTCCAGTTATCGGAAGATACTGTCTGGAAAGAGAATCTATTGGCTATTTACATTAGGAGACATGTTCACAAAATCAAAATACAAAAATCATTCCCAATGTACAACAGCAGAAAATGAACAAATATATATCATTATGCACCATTTATTCAATTTTGGGTTTTCCACTACAAACTCACTCTTGATTGTTTACATAAATAGATCTGGACTCTTTAAATATTTTTTTCCTTGCCACGTGTTAAGATGTCAATCTGTGTGAGTAGAAAGCATTGGAGAGAAATTCCAAAAAAGCACTTCCAATCTGCTTTGGAAATTACACCTCCAGTGTCTGGCCCGGAGGGCATACAGGGATACACCAATGCCCAGATTGTGTAGTTCAGGCAGTTGCTGCAGCATCCACTTCCTGAAGTTCATGCTGGCCAGGAGAACTGAGCAGCCACGAGCATCTCCTGATACTGCCCTTTGCCAAATCTGAAGTGGAGCCTGTCTGGCATGACATTTCTTTGTAAACAGCTTTACAAGTGGCCCAGAAGGCAAGTTTCTGGGGAGCTCTGAAGTGTGGATTTAAAGCAAGTTGTTCAAACGCAACAGCACAGCGACTTCTTAACATTCAGTGAGGCCAAGGGCTGAGGGGACTCTTCATTGGCTACTCCAACTTCACCCTGGAAACAATGGCAATTCCTTATATGTGCTCATCACGTATTATTTAGACTTCTCCTTACATTCTACTAGACAATATTTCCTTCCTCAAATGCTGTTATAATTAATCATTCTTCATATTAACTTTCCCTATTCACATTATTATATGTTTTATCTGTCTTGACAGACCCTGAATCTTCCTTTCATTTGAATAAACGCTATGTATCTATCTATCTATCTGTCTATCTATCTATCTATCTATCTATCTACTTCCTTATCTATCTATCTGAACACTTAAAGACCAGTGGAAAAAAATCAAGTACCACAAAACTATGCATGGTATGATTTTATTTTAAAAAGTTCAAAACTACCTAAAGCCAAACCATAAAACATGTAAATAATATAGCCATGTGTGATAAAATTATAAAGAATAACAGAGGAAATAAAGATAAACACAAAATTCAAGACAGTGAAAAAGCACAACTGTCATTAGTGCACGGGGAACCCAAAGATACTGGAAATGTTATTTTCTTAATATGGCTAGTAGGTTCACAAATGTTCATTACTATTTTTCTCTATACTTGTGTGTTATAGTCTTTTACATAAATAAAATATTTTAATAAAAAATAGTGATTTCTTATGCTATAGACTGATTACATATACTAAAAGTGTAATTTAATCAGTGTCCCAACTAGTGCGCTGAGATAGTGGTCCTCTCAGCCTTGGGAGGCCGGGCAGGGCGTCGGAGAGTTCTGGTTTGGAGCAGTTGCGCATATTCCGCAGTGTGCTCTATGACAAACTGATGTTTTCCCATGTGTGAAGCGACATGGACACATTAGACTTGATTCCCCGAAAATGCCAGATGAGAGTTTTACGATATTTGTCCATTCCCCTTGGATTTAATACTGACTTTGATTCTTCCACTTCAGAATAATCTTGTATAATTATAAATTTTGATTTTTATTCTTAATCCATAAGAAAATAAAAGAAAAAATATATACACAGACAAATATATGAACACTCACATAACTATATATACTATCCATCTTTATTTCTAAAATACTAATTTTAAAATACATCAATATACCCATCATGATTCTTTCTGGGTGACATACCACACAAATTCAATATGGGTTCTCTAAGGAATCGTCTTAGGCTACTTGTTTCAAAGCCTCTGAAGCTGCCTGCCCAGTGAAGGCTGCAACAAAGCTTTCTCTTCACTTCTCCCTTAGCCTTGCATGGGTCCACTTTCCTTTCAATATCAAACAGAGCATTAGAAATTCCTGGAAATGACTCCCCTGAATACTTGTTGTGGCTGCTTGGAGCATAGATGACATACCTGTAGATAAAAGAGTATACTGTTTACTAGTTGCCCAAATGATATGGAAGAGAAACACAAGGACACTCTAAAATTCTAACATTGAATATTTCTAATTTAACAATTTGAACCAGCCATTTGTCAACTAAACTTCCACATTAAATCAACTCTAAAGACTATTATGGTCAGGCGCGGTGTCTCAAGCCTGTAACCCCAGCATTTTGGGAGGCCAATGTTGGTGGATCACGAGGTTAGGAGTTCGAGACTAGCCTGGAAAGCATGGTGAAACCCTGTCTCTCCTAAAAATACAAAAAATTAGCCAGGCATGGTGGCACGTGTCTGTTGTCACAGGTACTCAGGAGTCTGAGGCAGGAGAATTGCTTGAACCTGGCAGGTAGAGGTCACAGTGAGCTGAGATCATGCCACGCCACTGCAATCCAGGCTGGGCTACAAAGCAAGGCTCCATCCTTTAAAAAATAAATAAATAAATAAAATGGAAAAGACTAGTTTATGAAATATGTGTTAATTAACAATATTTGACTTCGAACAAATAACCTAAAGTGGTAAGTGCTTCAATGCTCAACAGAACAACGATAAAATAACCACAACAATCGTGCTTGATAATAAAGTATTTACTTACAATTTTTCTAATTCTTCAAGATAAACTACACACAGTTGATATTAGTATTTCCCAGAGGCGGAAATTGAGGTCTGAGAAATCAAGTTGCTAAATGGTTTGTCTCAAGGCACATTACAAGTAAGTGCTGATTTTTTAATATATCATAATAAATGATAGCACAACTGTGATCCTGAAAGTCCTGTTTGTGATTAGTCAACCATCTATTGTGTTTTTTTGTCCTTTTTAAAAAAGCCACACTACCATGTTAGCATACTTAACATAAAACATGAAGAAACATCAAAAATAATTTTGTAATGTTTCATATGACCACGACAGATGAATGTTTTATGGAATGAGCAAAGACATTTTCATGTCATAGACCTAGAAAGGAAGGACAAACTCTGAAGAGATAAATAAGGCCAGGAGCGGTGGCTCATTACTGTAATTCCATAAATTTTGGGAGGCTTAAGTGGGAGAATTGCTTGAGGCCAGGAGTTTGAGACCATCCTGGGCAACACAGGGACACCCTGTCTCGACAAATGAAAGTACAAATATTAGCTGGGCACTGCGGCACGTGACTGTAGTCCTAGCGATTTTGGAGGCTGTGGTGGAAAGATTGATCAAGCCCAGGAGCTGGAGGCTGCACTGAGCTAAGATTGCACACTGAACTCCAGCTTGGGAGACAGTGTGAGAACCTGTCTCTTAAGAACAACAACAAAATAAGCTGGGGCGATGGGTAAGTTAAAAATATGCTGCCATTGGCCAACCAATCGAACTGTTGGAAACATGCTCTTACTCCCAAGCCAGACACTTTGATAATCCCTGGACAGAAAGATGGAGCCATTTCTGGCTGTCCAATGACCTAACCCCTTTCAATACATATAAGATCAACCTGGGGATAGTCAATGTTTGGCAGAAAAAAATTACAATAGTCAAGATTTAGGAAGAAAGACACCTCTAAATGTCAAAAATATGAAAAAGAACAAATAAAGATGTGTTGATTATATACCTTACATATAGAGAGATTTACTGGGTTTTGCGTATACATACACAAAATATATTTAAAATAAGAAAAGGGCTAGAATTATACACACAAGAATATAACCATGATTTCATATTTTTCTGATGGAATTAGGCAGATATTTACTTTCTGCTGTGGCTTTCTTGATCTTTACAGTTTCTAAAATAAACATTATTTTAAAATAAGAAACAAACGATACTGAAAATAAAGATATGCAAAAATTATATTACATTGTACAAGGAGATAATATTATATTTATCATTACCATATGTATTGAAATTTTCTATTGGCTTACTTTGGTAACGTTATGATCAATAAACGCTCATTACAGAAACGTTGTGTGATTATTCATAATTCTCAATAATATTGGAATGAGAAATAAAATGAATATAGTTATAACTTCATGAAAATGCATTTCTATAGACAAAATAAAAATTTCAGAACAAAACTGAACTTAATCAGTCAACTCTGGGGATTGGTTCCAGGACACTGACAGAGATCAAAATTTGTGCATACTCAAGTCTTGCAGAAAAGAAACGTATACATGAAAAGTAGGCCCCCGTCTTCTGTGGAATTAACAAGCTGAATGTGAAAAAAACACTAAACAAATCAAATTGATTTGTCAGAATAATAATCCAGATTTTAGTGTAAATTATTTAATATTTCATCTTTTCAAGTGATTTTCCGAATAATGTAAGTCCAGCATTCTCAGAGTCTGAAAAGACTTTCTGGATTACCCTGCTCTGCCTCAGTGAGGAAAGGTAGCTGCGGATGTGGAATGTGGAGCCACATCTGACCTCCCTTGTGTTAACTGGCCATAATATAACTCTCACCACATACCTAATGCCCTTTGACATCCTGGTCTTCATATTGTTAAGACAATGAAGTAGGCAATAATATAAAACAAAATATTTCTGAAAAACATGGCTAAGAGTCCCAATGGAACGTAACAGTTTTGCTTTATTTTGTTTTGTTTTTTAGAAAAACATTCATAATTTTCTTACTTTACACATTTTTCATTAGTTCTTTATTGGCCACATCTGAGGTTCTCAGATTCAAGGTCATGTAATGAGTATGGTTCTGTGAAAAAAGTTCTAACATATCAAAGCTAAAGGAAAAATAATTGTTAAGGTTTGTTCCATAGAAATAAATTGACTCACTTAAAAAGCCTTTTCTTCCGGATTTATGTCCTTCCTACTTTGTGATATTTTTTTTAATTGTCAAATAAAAATCTGTAAATATCCAATAATCATATGATGCACAATGATAAACAATGCCATACGAAAGGGGTGGCCGGGCAGAGGTCCTCCTCACTTCCCAGACGATGGGCGGCCGGGCAGAGGCGCTCCTCACTTCCCAGAAGGGACGGCCGGGCAGAGGCACTCCTCACTTCCCAGACGGGACGGCCGGGCAGAGGTGCTCCTCACTTCCCAGACGGGCGGCCGGGCAGAGGTGCTCCTCACTTCCCAGACGGGTGGCCGGGCAGAGGCACTCCTCACTTCCCAGACGGGCGGCCGGGCAGAGGCGATTTCACTTCCCAGACGGGCGGCCGGGCAGAGGCACTCCTCACTTCCCAGACGGGACGGCTGGGCAGAGGTGCTCCTCACTTCCCAGACGAGGCGGCCGGGCAGAGGTGCTCCTCACTTCCCAGACGGGCGGCCGGGCAGAGGCACTCCTCACTTCCCAGGCAGGTGAAGTAGTAGGAGGTGCTCCTTACAATTTTTGTTTTGCAAACATTTATTTCTTCATTTAACCCACGACCACAACCTTCCTGATTCACCAAAAATTGAGTAAATAATCCTTGTTTTTTTTTTTTTTTTTTGAGACAGTTTCTCTCTTGTTGCCCAGGCTGGAATGCAATAGAGTGATCTTGGCTCACCACAACCCACACCTCCCAGACGATGGGCGGCCGGGCAGAGGTGCTCCTCACTTCCCAGACGGGCGGCCGGGCAGAGGTGCTCCTCACTTCCCAGACGGGCGGCCGGGCAGAGGTGCTCCTCACTTCCCAGACGGGCGGCCGGGCAGAGGTGCTCCTCACTTCCCAGACGGGACGGCCGGGCAGAGGCACTCCTCACTTCCCAGACGGGACGGCTGGGCACGAGGTGCTCCTCACTTCCCAGACGGGCGGCCGGGGACGAGGCGGCCGGGCAGAGGTGCTCCTCACTTCCCAGACGGGCGGCCGGGGGGCAGAGGCGCTCCTCACTTCCCAGACGGGCGGCCGGGCAGAGGCACTCCTCACTTCCCAGACTATGGGTGGCCGGGCAGAGGCGTCCTCACTTCCCAGAGGGGCGGCCGGGCAGAGGCGCCTCACTTCCCAGACTATGGGCGGCCGGGCAGAGGTGCTCCTCACTTCCCAGACTGGGCGGCCAGGCAGAGGCGCTCCTCACTTCTTCCCAGACAGGGCGGCCGGGCAGAGGCGCTCCTCACTTCTTCCCAGATGGGGCGGCCGGGCAGAGGCACTCCTCATTTCCCAGACTATGGGTGGCCGGGCAGAGGCGCTCCTCACCTCCCAGATGGGGCGGCCGGGCAGAGGCGCTCCTCACTTCCCAGATGGGGCGGCTGGGCAGAGGCGCCTTCTTCCCAGACGGGTGGCCGGGCAGAGGCGATCCTCACTTCCCAGATGGGGCTGCCGGGCAGAGGCGCCTCACTTCCCAGACTATGGGTGGCCGGGCAGAGGAGCGCCTCACTTCCCAGACTATGGGTGGCCGGGCAGAGGCGCCTCCTCACTTCCCAGACGGGGGCCGGGCAGAGGCGCCCCCACTCCCAGATGGGGCTGCCGGGCAGAGGCGCCTCCTCACTTCCCAGATGGGGCGGCCGGGCAGAGGTGCTCCTCACTTCCCAGATGGGGCTGCGGGCAGAGGCGCCTCACTTCCCAGACGGGTGGCCGGGCAGAGGCACTCCTCACTTCCCAGATGGGGTGGCTGGGCAGAGGCGCCTCACCTCCCAGACTGGGCGGCCGTGCAGAGGCCCTCCTCACTTCCCAGACGGGGTGGCCGTGTAGAGGCGCTCCTCACTTCCCAGACGAGGTGGCCGGGCAGAGGCGCTCCTCACTTCCCAGACGGGGCTGCCAGGCAGAGGCCCTCCTCACTTCCCAGATGGGGTGGCCGGGCAGAGGCACTCCTCACTTCCCAGACGGGCGGCCGGGCAGAGGCCTCCTCACTTCGATGGGGCAGCCGGGCAGAGGCGCCTCACTTCCCAGACGGGCTGCCGGGCAGAGGCGCCTCACTTCTTCCCAGACGGGCTGCCGGGCAGAGGCGCCTCACTTCACAGACGGGGCTGCCGGGCAGAGGCGCTCCTCACTTCCCAGATGGGGCTGCCAGGCAGAGGCGCCTCACTTCCCAGACGGGCGGCCGGGCAGAGGCACTCCTCACTTCCCAGACGGGTGGCCGGGCAGAGGCGCCCTCACTTCCCAGATGGGGTGGCCGGGCAGAGGCACTCCTCACTTCCCAGATGGGGTGGCTGGGCAGAGGCGCCTCCTCACTTCTTCCCAGACGGGCTGCCGGGCAGAGGCGCCTCACTTCCCAGACGGGCGGCCGGGCAGAGGCGCTCCTCTCTTCTTCCTAGATGGGGTGGCTGGGCAGAGGCGCCTCCTCACTTCTTCCCAGACGGGCTGCCGGGCAGAGGCGCCTCCCTCACTTCTTCCCAGATGGGGCTGCCAGGCAGAGGCGCCTCACTTCTTCCCAGACGGGCTGCCGGGCAGAGGCGCCTCACTTCCCAGACGGGCTGCCGGGCAGAGGCGCCTCCTCACTTCCCAGACGGGTGGCCGGGCAGAGGCGCCTCACTTCCCAGATGGGGTGGCTGGGCAGAGGCCCTCCTCACTTCCCAGATGGGGTGGCCGGGCAGAGGCGCTCCTCACGTCCCCGATGGGGCTGCCAGGCAGAGGCACTCCTCACTTCCCAGACGGGGTGGCCAGGCAGAGGCGCTCCTCACCTCCCAGATGGGGCGGTGGCAGGCAGAGGCGCTCCTCACTTCCCAGACGAGGCGGCTGGGCAGAGGCACTCCTCACTTCTTCCCAGACGGGGCAGCCGGGCAGAGGCGCTTCCTCACCTCCCAGATGGGGCTGCCAGGCAGAGGCGCCCTCACCTCCCAGACGGGCGGCTGGGCAGAGGCGCCTCACCTCCCAGACGGGTGGCCGGGCAGAGGCTCCTCACTTCCCAGACGGGCGGCCGGGCAGAGGCGCCTCCTCACCTCCCAGATGATGGGTGGCCGGGCAGAGGCACTCCTCACTTCCCAGATGGGGTGGCTGGGCAGAGGCGCTCCTCACTTCGACGGGGCGGCCGGGCAGAGGCGTCCTCACTTCCCAGACGCATGGGTGGCCGGGCAGAGGCCCTCCTCACTTCCCAGACGCATGGGGTGGCCGGGCAGAGGCCCTCCTCACTTCCCAGACGGGCGGCCGGGCAGAGGCACTCCTCACTTCTTCCCAGATGGGGTGGCCGGGCAGAGGCGCCTCCTCACTTCCCAGACGCATGGGTGGCCGGGCAGAGGTGCTCCTCACTTCTTCCCAGATGGGGCGGCCGGGCAGAGGCGCTCCTCACTTCTTCCCAGACGGGTGGCTGGGCAGGGGCGCTCCTCACTACCCAGACTCGGCGGCTGGGCAGAGGCGCCTCACTTCCCAGACGGGTGGCCGGGCAGAGGCGCCTCCTCACTTCCCAGCCATGGGGCTGCCAGGCAGAGGCACTCCTCACTTCTTCCCAGATGGGGCGGCCGGGCAGAGGCTCCTCACTTCCCAGACGGGCGGCCGGGCAGAGGCGCTCCTCACCTCCCAGACGTGGGTGGCCGGGCAGAGGCTCTCCTCACTTCCCAGACGGGGCGGCCGGGCAGAGGCGCTCCTCACTTCCCAGATGGGGTGGCCGGGCAGAGGCGCTCCTCACTTCCCAGACGATGGGTGGCCGGGCAGAGGTGCTCCTCACATCCCAGATGATGGGCGGCCGGGCAGAGGCGTTCCTCACTTCCCAGAGGGGCGCCAGGCAGAGGCACTCCTCACTTCTTCCCAGACGGGCGGCTGGGCAGAGACACTCCTCACTTCTTCCCAGACTGGGCAGCCGGGCAGAGGCACTCCTCACTTCCCAGACGGGGCGGCCGGGCAGAGGCGCTACTCACTTCTTCCCAGACGGGGTGGCCGGGCAGAGGCGCTCCTCACTTCCCAGACGGGGTGGCTGGGCAGAGACACTCCTCACTTCTTCCCAGACGGGCAGCTGGGCAGAGGCACTCCTCACTTCCCAGACGGGTGGCCGGGCAGAGGCCTCACTTCCCAGATGGGGCTGCCAGGCAGAGGCGCCTCACTTCCCAGATGGGTGGCCGGGCAGAGGCACTCCTCACTTCCCAGATGGGGCTGCCAGGCAGAGGCGCCTCACTTCCCAGACGGGCAGCTGGGCAGAGGCGCCTCACTTCCCAGACGGGTGGCCGGGCAGAGGCCTCACTTCCCAGACGGGTGGCCAGGCAGAGGCACTCCTCACTTCCCAGACGGGGCGGCCAGGGCAGAGGCGCTCCTCACTTCCCAGATGGGGCAGCCGGGCAGAGGCGCTCCTCACTTCCCAGATGGGGCTGCCGGGCAGAGGCGCTCCTCACTTCCCAGACGCCGGGCAGAGGCGCTCCTCACTTCCCAGACGGGGCGGCCGGGCAGAGGCGCTCCTCACTTCTTCCCAGATGGGGTGGCCGGGCAGAGGCACTCCTCACTTCTTCCCAGATGGGGCGGCTGGGCAGAGACACTCCTCACTTCTTCTCAGAAGGGGTGGCTGGGCAGAGGCGCACCTCACCTCCCAGACGATGGGTGGCTGGGCAGAGGCGCTTCTCACTTCCCAATGGGGCGGCCAGCAGAGGCGATCCTCACTTCCCAGACGGGTTAGCTGGGCAGAGGCGCTCTACACTTCCCAGATGGGGCGGCTGGGCAGAGGCGCCTCCTCACCTCCCAGATGATGGGTGGCCGGGCAGAGGCGCCTCACTCCCAGACGGGCGGCCGGGCAGAGGCGCCTCACTTCCCAGATGGGGCGGCTGGGCAGAGGCGCCTCCCAGATGGGGCAGCCGGGCAGAGGCGCCTCCTCACCTCCCAGATGGGGCAGCCGGGCAGAGGCGCCTCACCTCCCAGATGGGGCAGCCGGGCAGAGGCGCCCTCACCTCCCAGATGGGGCTGCCAGGCAGAGGCGCCTCCTCACTTCCCAGACGGTGCGGCTGTGCAGAGGCGCTGCTCACTTCCCAGATGGGGCTGCCAGGCAGAGGCGCCTCCTCACCTCCCAGACGCATGGGTGGCCGGGCAGAGGTGCTCCTCACTTCCCAGACGCATGGGTGGCCGGGCAGAGGCGCCTCACTTCCCAGATGGGGCGGCCTGGCAGATGGTGCTCCTCACTTCTTCCCAGATGGGGCAGCTGCACAGAGGCGCCTCCTCACTTCCCAGATGGGGAGGCCAGGCAGAGGCGCTCCTCACGTCCCAGAAGGGGTGGCTGCGTAGAGGCGCTCCTCATTTCTTCCCAGACGGGGCGGCCGGGCAGAGGCGCTCCTCATGTCCCAGAAGGGGTGGCCGGGCAGAGGTGCTCCTCACTTCCCAGATGGGGAGGCCAGGCAGAGGCGCTCCTCACGTCCCAGAAGGGGTGGCTGCGTAGAGGCGCTCCTCATTTCTTCCCAGAAGGGGCGGCCGGGCAGAGGCGCTCCTCACCTCCCAGATGGGGCGGCCGGGCAGAGGCGCCTCACGCCCCAGAAGGCAGGGAGGGAGGGAGGGAGGGAGGAAGGAAGGAAGGTAGCAAGGAAGGAAGGAAGGTAGCAAGGAAGGAAGGAAGGTAGCAAGGAAGGAAGGAAGGAAGGAAGGAAGGAAGGAAGGTAGCAAGGAAGGAAGGAAGGTAGCAAGGAAGGAAGGAAGGTAGCAAGGAAGGAAGGAAGGAAGGAAGGAAGGAAGGTAGCAAGGAAGGAAGGAAGGTAGCAAGGAAGGAAGGAAGGAATGAATGTAGCAAGGAAGGAAGGAAGGAAGGAAGGAAGGAAGGAAGGAAGGTAGCAAGGAAGGAAGGAAGGTAGCAAGGAAGGAAGGAAGGAAGGAAGGAAGGAAGGTAGCAAGGAAGGAAGGAAGGAAGGAAGGTAGCAAGGAAGGAAGGAAGGAAGGAAGGTAGCAAGGAAGGAAGGAAGGTAGCAAGGAAGGAAGGAAGGTAGCAAGGAAGGAAGGAAGGTAGCAAGGAAGGAAGGAAGGTAGCAAGGAAGGAAGGAAGGTAGCAAGGAAGGAAGGAAGGTAGCAAGGAAGGAAGGAAGGAAGGAAGGTAGTAAGGAAGGAAGGAAGGAAGGAAGGGAGGAAGGAAGGAAGGAAGGAAGGAAGGTAGCAAGGAAGGAAGGAAGGAAGGAAGGAAGGTAGCAAGGAAGGAAGGAAGGCAGGCACTTTGTGATATTTTTAACAAAATCATTTTCTGTATGCAATACAAGTATTTAAAAAAGATAAGTTTGAAAAAAATAATTTGGCAAAATAAAGTTTACCATCTTTAAAAATAAAAAGTTGGCCCTCTACATACGTGGGGTTCTTTTTTTCAATACTGTATTTTATTATGTTTTCTTAATACATGGAATTTTGCTCTTTTGCCAGGGTGGAGTGCAGTGGCTTGATCATACCTAACCACAGCCTCAAACTCCTGGGCTTAAGCAATTCTCCTTTCTCAGCTTCCTAAGTACTTGGGATTACAGTGAATAACACTGGATTTTCTACCTATCTTTGCTTGCTGATGTGAAATCGACAGATCGAAAGGGCTGACCGCATTTTTTAAAAACATTGTGCTTAAGTAGACCTGTGCAATTCAAATCAGTGTTCTTCAAGTATGAAGTATGTATTTTAAATTCCTATAATATGCAAATTAAGAACAATAAAATACATAGCTACCACATTTTTAAATCTTATAAAATACTATTCTGCTAAAGCTTATGAAAGCACATAAACAGCTGCATGTGCCAATGGGAAAAAAGATAGTGATTTTTATTTACATCTATAATAACTAACTGATAAACCCAGGTGTACAAATATAGGCAAGACTTTCTTCACCTTAAGTCTCCTAGTAATCTGCTCACAGAAATAATATTAATATTAAATTAAAATAATCTAGTAATGTTTAGTAAGATGCCTGACAAATTATAAATATTTACCAAGTGATAACTAACAATATTCTAATTTTTAAAGCTAAACCTATTAGGAACATAAAACATGGTGCTTATTTCAGTCTTTCTACAATATCTGGATGCCTGCTATGAATCAAACGCTCCCTGCTTTCACAGAACTTACAGTCCAAAAGGAGTGATGGGGTTCCTATTGCAATAAGAATGATTCGATCTAATTGAAAGTGTATCAACAAGCTCTGAGTAGATGAACAATGAGTCACTGAATTCAATATACCATTCTGTCACAATGTAATTAACTAATGAGAAACCATCATTACATTAAGAAAGCATTAATTATTATATTCATTCATCTCTTACTTTTTATAATGTAGTTTTACTAACAGTTGGCATTTAGAACTGGCTGATCACCTCCTATGAGCCAATTACTGTTTTGAATGTTTATACAATACATGATTTTTAATCTTCAGAGCAATTCTGCAAGTTGGGCAGGCTAGTAGCCCCATTTCATAGATGAGATAATAAAGGATCAGGAGTTAAATAACTTACCTAAACTCACACTAGTTTTAGAATGAAATGGGAGGTCTATATTGTTCTTTCCACTGCACCCTCTTGACAAAGGAAAAATAGGTATAACTACAACCCCCATAATTTTGATGTCAGCTCTATTCAACATTTATGAATTTAGCATCACGAACTCAGATTTTGAAATAGTATATAGTAAATGAAATACAGACTATCTGTTAGCAGCTCTCATAAACAGATGAGACAATCAAATAAAACATAATTTCAATAAAATGCTATGGGTTTCTGAATCAAATTCACAATCCATTGCTACGAATACAAAAATTGATGTGGCTACACACATGTAAATGCACAAAGACACACACACACACACACACACACACTTCTCTTTCTCTGTATCCTGTGTTAACACCCTGTATCCTTTGATACAGAGGAATGATAGTCATACAAGAAAAGCAGGATGAAGACATGTCTCTTCCTTAGATTTCAAAGTTTTTGTTGAGAAATTCAACATTCAACTTAATTTACTTAGTGAGAAATTACTATTATTACGTGCAATGCACTGCTCAGGTGTTTCAGGAATTGTAAACATCTTATAGAGACACAGACTGGATCTTTACTATCATTTGGAGAAAATGAAACAAATATAGAAATACTCAAGGAAGAAAAAGCTGTGTGTCCTTAACAAACCATAATTGAAATGATGAGGCGTTTTGTCAGGGAGAGAAAACATCATTTTTCTTTTAAATATAGAAAATCAGCTTCATGGAATCTGCTTACATTTTCATTCTCATTGTTGACCTTTTACCCACATAAAAAAAAATTGGAAAGAATTGTGAACAATAAGGAAACAATTCTCCCAACATTCCTCTGAAGATAATGCAATGCTTATACTAACTGATTAACTCCCTTTAAGTTTTTCCTACATTTGTTGAATAAAATTAATCAAATTATATATACAACTTCACATTCTTTCTGCTTACTTCATTTTTGTTG